>VZTG01004626.1:1003332-1069097 GCA_013397845.1 Melanocharis versteri
CTCACCACCCTCACAGTTAAGAATTTCTCCCTACTATCCAATCTAAACCTACTCTCTCTTAATTTGAAGCCATTCCCCCATCACACTTGTAGAAAGTCCCACTTCAGCTCTCTTGTAGCCCCCTTTGGGTACTCGAAGGTGCTCTAAAGCGTCCTTGGAGTCTTCAGGCTGAACAATCCCAACTCTCTCAGACCCTCTTCGTAGAAGAGGTGTTCCAGCCTTCATGGCCTTCCTCTGCACTCGTTCCAACAGGTCAATATCCTTCCTGTGCTGGGATGGGAGCACTCTGAGTGGGAGGTCTCACGAGAGTGGAGTAGAGGGGCAGAATCACCTCCCTCGTAATGGTAATGGTCACACTTACACTTTAATCAACTTTAGGATGTTTCCAATAAAGGTCCTGCTCATAAAAGGAAGCAGTATTTTATTTAAAATTTGAAGTGTGACATCTGTAAGTAATTTTTTTCCCCACAGATGAGTAGGAGCAGTGGAAGGAGAAGCAGGATGGTGGTGTGACATGTCCATCCTTGCTGGGTGTCACACACTGTTGCTTGTGCAACACATGTAGCTGGTGATGTAGCTGCTGCTGCTTAGAAAGATGCAGAGACACAGTGTCATTTTCTAGTGGTGGCTTTGGACTTCAGCACTCTGTGGTTGCCATGGCCCTTGCTCCTGAGTGCAAAATGCTAGAAAGGGGTCTAGGTGTAAAGTAGTCTGAAAAGAACAGTGCAAGAACATGCAAAATCAGCTGTGCTTTGCAGCATATAGATCTTTGTAGTCAACTTGGAATTGAGAGAGTAAAAATACTGGATGGGATGAGCATTGGAGCATTTTTAGGTTTAATTCAGGAGAGCGCCGTGCTTTATGGTGCCCAGTGCTCAAAACATGTTTTAGTTGGAACCTTCCAAAACTTGCTGAAGACAAAGCTGAGGTATGAGAGCGAAACGTCTCTAGAAAAAAGACGAGGTGCCTTAACAAATTACCTTTTTCTTCCCCCCTTCTTTAATTTGGGTGACTTTATGCAGTATTTGAAACTGCTGAAAGGCAGTTAGATGGAGTAAGTTGAAATAGAAATGGAGTTCCTCTAAAGTTTGGAATGCAGTCAGGAAGGATTGTTTGCTAATGCTCTTACACTGAAAATCAAATTTTATTAATAGCTTTAATGATCTGAAGAATTTATAATTTAGGTAATTGCCTTCTAATTGTGTGATGTACAGGCAAAAATAAAAGATGGGTATATAAATGTGAAATAGCAAGTGGAGAGATATTGAACTTCTGTGGGGTTCTGGCTGTGAAAGACGGATTGAGTTTGAACTGCTTTTTGTGTAATTCTGTTTTTTTCATTTCCTGGCTGTCAGTGTTACAGTTTGTGACACAGACCATAGCCCAGAGAAGTCAAGGGAAGGTTTTCCAGTTTCCATTGATTTTTGTGGGCTTTGTTTGGTCTCTTAGCCAATTACAGTCATCCTATTGAAACAAATATAAAAAAAATAATTAGCGTACAGTTGTTTGGATGCTTATCCCAGCTGGATTCATCTGGCAGTTCTCTGCATCACTGTTTATATTCCTTAGCAACCACAAGTCGAATGCTCTGTTTTACTACTGTGTAAGAAGTTCTGTCTTTGCTGTCTTTGTTTATTACGTGCACACTTAGAAAAAGAATGATTCGATGCAAGTCTTGCATAATTCATGAAGCATCGGTAAGGTCTACGTATGGTTGTTGTTAATGTCTCCTGTCATCTGAAACTGTACTACCTCTTTCTAAAGTTGTTAACTGCTATGTCCACTTATGTGTTAAAAACCCAAACAACAAACAGAATAAAAAAGCCTAAAGCCTTTTGATTTAAGAAGAACAGGGAGATTAGGTAAATATTGTTGCTTTGCTGTTTCCTTCTCCCTTAAGGGCTTCAGGGTACTTCTTTTAAGAAGAGGACAAAGGATTGAGACAGTAAACACAAACATTTAACTGAGTTGCTGTTTTTGCAACTGTATCAAAACAAAGCGTAAACCTCTCCAAGACGCTGCAGTGTAGCCTGGGACACCATGCGTTTGTTAGTTTCATGGCACGTTTATCCTGTAACGTTTGGGTGCCCTATTTGGAGCGGCCGTTTCCCACGATTGAAGGCGCGCGTGTGACGGTCGCGGCGCTGTCCGCAGGGCCGGAGCGGGGCGCAGGGCTGCTCCCGGAGGGTTGCAGCCGGCGATCCCAGCTCCATCCCCCGCGGAGCCGGGCCCGCACCGGCGCTCGGCGGCCGCGGGGTGGCGCGTGCGCACCGCGCCTGCGGCCCGCGAGCTCCGGCTCCGGAGCAGGAATTCCGCCTGAAATCGTGTTGGCACCTTTCGTTTTGCCTGGGATTTGCAGCTGTGGTTCAGAGTCCTGCCCGAACGGCTTGGCTACCCGCCTTTCAGTGAATGGGTTCGATTTCTGCCGGCGATGCTTCTTGCGGGTTGGGGGCGACAGAACTGGCAACTGGCGCTGTCGAAATAGCCTTACGATGTGAAGGTGGGAATTTTATCGTGACAGATTGGAATGGCTGCCCACGCGAAAATCGGATAAGGCCAGAAAATGGAGAAGTGTGAGATCAGCCATTTTAAACATTAGAAGCAAATTGTTTCTGCCAAAGGCTGCCTTCCCCAGGAAAAATGCTGACTTTGGCAGCACCTTTATGTTTGCAGAACACCCCGTGTGCAGCAAGCTATCACTGGTGTGCAGCAGCCACTGAGATCAGGAAGATCTCAGCAGTACAGAGCAGTTCGAATCTAGGATGTGAACATCCACTGACACAATTACTGCAGAGATCAGAAGTACTTGGTTTTCCTGTGGGAAGCTAAAACTGCTAGGAGTGTGTTGGCTCTGGCTCTGGAGATAATTACTGGAAGAGGTGTGAAGTTAGTTGTCCTTTGGCTTGCAGGTTACTTGAGTGGTTTCCTGACTTCTGTCTGTCTTTACTGTAAGCGATTGGGACAGTAACATTTCTATTCTTCCTTTATGTCGTGCCTTTTTCAGTGGGACCCTGATCTTGCTGGACCTTATTAGAGCTGCTGCAAAAGAAGTAGAATGCTGCCATGTGCTCCTCTCCCACTCTGAGGCAACCGCATAGTAAAACAGGTTTATAGGATCTTTATCCAAGGTTTTAAGGCTCGATGCATTCCTAAAATGGGAGAGGTCTTAGGGAAGAATGAAGATTGATTCTCAAACAGTTACAAATCCTGCTGCCTATCCAAATAAAATTAAACAGCATCCTAGTCTCCCCTGTATGCTTGTTGACCATCTCGGTGTTAGGAGGACATCCTGATGTGCTTTCTGCTGCTGTTCATGTTATTACNGGTAATAGCTAGCTCCTTATGCGTCAGAGACTGTCAGATGAAAATAACAGGACATCCATGATATTCATAATATTTGGAGCAGCTGTCAAATGATACTGTCTGAGAGTGGAAGACGTGCAGTTCTGCAGAGTGACAGCTGTGGCTTGTATATAGTTGGAGCAGCCCTCTCTGCCTGAACGATGGTGGCACCCAGACATATAGCAGTCTTACTCTGATTGACAATCTTTTTAATTCTCCTTTTTTGTTTTTTTGAGTGTACGAAGACTGTCATCATTGCTTTCATCTTTGCCTTTTTATCTAATCGAGCAAAGGGGACAGCACAGCATCTAGAACAACAGTTTTCTAGATATTCAAAGAAAAACTATAGACAAGTTGGCTTTCACACTAACATATTCCTCAAAAGCAGTTGCTTGTTCCAGAATGTGTTCCTTTGATTGGATGTCTAATACGGTGATGTGTTTGCCTTAGACATTCATCAGACATTCCTGTGCTTAAGAAAAAAAAAAATGCTGATATTTTTTGTATCGCTTTGTCCATGCTATAGAAACTGAAATTGGATGGAGCAAAGATCAATAATGTATCCAGTTAATACACTAACGTATAAATGAAATGAATCATAGGAAATGAAATGACTTCTCCTGACAATCTTGAGATAAATGCCATCCCATAATACCTCAGTCTTGTCAATTTGAATTTATATTATAGGCAAACAGTTGCTGACGTGTGAACTCTATTGTGTAAATCTCCCAGGAAGTGGGTACTCACTATTATTTGCAACGTATATTATTCCCGGGGCTCAAACTTTGTTATCCATTTTCATTTAGTGAAGGCAAAAGTGTGTTTCTCCCCTGGCCTTGAGTGTTCCTCTATTCCTAGCAAGGTCACATGTTTGTCTGGTGCAAGTGTGGCATGGAAAAATGAAAGATCCTAAAGGCAGAATGAGATAATGGAAAAGTGAAATTGTTGCTTCATTCTTTTCATTGCCTGGAGAAAATACGCTTCTCAGGTGTGGTGACAACTGGTGCTAGAGATATGTTATTTCTTTCTGTATTTTGAAGTTTTTTCTATTCAACATGGAAGAATTTGCTGGTTTTGTATCTAGTTATCTTCACACTGACGATACATTTTTGTTGTTAATTCTTGATTAAAATTTGGCCTTTTGTTATGAGAGTAAGTTGGACATTTATCTATTAAATTTTAATTTCTGAGCCTTGCTTTTATAAACATAAAACATAGTTCAGACTATTCTTCAGTATCCTACTGCAAGCATTCTGCAAATTTTACATTCAGCAGTTGCAATGGAATTCTGCTTCTGTTCCATTAGGTTTTGTTCTTAAGAGCTATGTTGCTTCATGTTCAGATCACATCTGTAGTAAAAAGAAAATTGTTACTTCTGAGAACAGACATCTACATGTGTTACCAGAGCTGGTGTGGATAAGCAAGACCCTCATATCAATCAGTCTTACAGTGCTTATCTGCCTGCAGTCATTACATGGCTCCAGAGATGATACAGAATTCCTAAAGCAGCCTGAAGGTGCTGCTGTCACTCTGAATAGACAGGGAATCTGGGGAGATGGCCTGATGTAGCCTTTGCCTTTGAAGAATGAAAGTTTTCTCTTGTGTTGTGTGTCCGTAATATGCAGACTTAGCTTGATATTCTTCACAATTGTTGCATGTAACTGAGACTCCTTAAAAAATTTGGAAAACTTGTTGAAAAAGCATATTTCTTGTTTGTAGAGACTTATTAAATGGACCAACTCCATCTCCTGCCTAACTTCTCTAGCAGCTTTTGTTCTAGTATGTTTGTTTTGACATACTGTGTTACTGTGCTGGGCATGTCATACTTCCCTCGTTGCTGGTCAATGCATTTAAGATTCAAACCTTAGACAGATCAGAAGCTCCAGAAACTGTAGCTGTCCTTTAATGTAAAGAGTCTCTGTAATGTTGACAAGTTGTTACTCTCTAAATGTTCTTCAGTGTCCTTGAAAAAAGAAAAAACCCTGTCTAGGCAGGAATGGGGAGAACTGAGAGGGTGAGTGCCATTCGTTTATGGGGTACTTCAGGGATGCTTTTTCCTCAGACCATCTTTCACTTTTTTCTTCCATTTCTCTCTCTTAAATGAGAATATTCTCAGAACATGCTTAAAACCTGAATTTCTTTTCTGTTGAAAATTGCTACATGTGGCCGCTCTTCCTAATGAAATTTCTAAATGCACTTTTGTTCTGATAATGCTAATTTCTTAATTCAGGTTGAAGTAAAGTCTGTTTTAATTATGGCATCCTTTTCTGCTCTCTAATCCTTATTCAAAAAAATGCTCACCCCTGCAGAATTCCAAGAGTGAAAAATATGTGTTGTTGTGAAGATTCTTGGGCTTCCTTCCATGCAGGTGGTCAAGGTGATCCTTCCTCATGAAGTATATTCATATCTGCCTGAATGCTGAAGAGCTGCGGGATCTTTGGGTATCATCTCAATTTTTTTCTGCTTTTCCCTCTCAGACTCTTTGTTGCTCAGACCCTTGCTTCTCTGTTGTGCTTTCCTCTTGTACCTACAGCTCTGTCATCGATTTCTTGAAATTGTCTCATTTTAGTTCCCTTTGTGTCATGTTCTTTCATATTACATGGAATAGTTTCTTAGTTAAAGGAAATCAAATTTCTCCTCTCATTTCAGAGGAGATCCTTAACCAAGCTATTTGGGTCGTAACCAGGGTATATTTTATTGTCTACGTGTGGCTTTGTGCAAAATGTCATGGGTTTTTTTGGTTTTATTTTATTTTAATTAAACTCTTCCTTAGGCAGTGACAAAGTGTTTTGCTGCTGCTATGTCTAATGCTGTAATGCATAATGTAACTTTCATAGGACAATCAAAATGATGTATTATCTGTTGGAATAACAAGACAGGTGAAAGCAAAACCATGGGTTCTACAGGTCTGGTAATCCTGGAAAAACCTCCTTTAGAGATGACAGTTTATGATTGAATAAGGTTATATTAATTTATCATCAAATAGTAAAAGTTCTAGGAGAGATAGTTTTATATTGTTTTTAAATAGTACATCTAGTTTCTTCTGATGTTGGACTCTTCGCTTTCACTTTGTAAAACAGCCCGTGTCAAGTGAGTCTTGATTGTGCTATCGTTGTTTAACGTATTTTGTATTTCAGTGTTTGTGTCCCAGGCAAGTTCCTCATCCCTTTTCCTTGTGGCTTATCTGGGGCATGATTCAAAATCCTCAAAGAGACAGCCTCGGCCAAGTTAATTTTTATGATCTCAGTTTGTAAATCACACTAGCTTTCTGTGTTTTTTCATACACCGCTAAATTTAAAAATGATAAACAGTTCTGCAAGCACCAACAATCTGTGGACTTGTACCTCTCTGTCAGCACATTAGGTGGAAGCAATTGCATTCACAGAAAGAATGATAAAATTGACTGTATCATATAGACTATGGAACAGCATTTTAATTGCCTTTTAGTATTCACCGAAAGCTCTTAGCTCTGCAGTTGCTTTTGTTTTGTCTTTTGTTTTTATTGCATTCATGCTATAAATCACTGATTTTAAAATGGATTTAGAAAATGCTTTTTTCTAAAACTGTCAGTAATTAAACCGCAAAAGTTAACTTCTCAAGAATTAAGTTAAATAAATTAGTCCAATTAATTACTAAAACTGAGGCAGAGATTGGCACAAGTAAGATGAACTGTGGAATGATGGAATTAAATCTAGAAAACAAGAATGTTCATAAAAATTAAATAGACGACATAATAGAACAATTTATTTTCATCCATGGAATGTGTCTGTATTTCCCTAATTTCTCTGAGGCATTGAAGTAATGGTTTATACAACCAGGCCATATTTTTAGAGTAATTCTGGCTAATGCTATGTGTGTATCATGGAACTGGGGAGAAAGACAGAGGAAATAGTCTGTTGCCAATGCTCATAGGTAGATCTTTTAAGGCAATATTGCCTATAAATGATGAGCTGTGCTTGTGAGAGTGTCCTTGGGATTCTAGGACTTGAGAGTCAAAATTCTAATTTTTCATGTGAATTTAGAGAAATTTTTTGTGGTGTGCAGGAAATCTTGGGAGTGATTATCACACAGGTGAGATAGGTAGCTGTTTCAAAAGATTAATGTATGTTCTGTGCTTCCCTGAAGCAGCTGGAATTAGGATCTAAATGAATGTACTTTTGCTTTTAGGAAAGCTAGATATTTCCCATGCAGGTACTCTGGGCTGAAACTTGCAGTAATATTTTAGAAAACTGGACTTGTGTTAGGCATAAGGCAAATATCGACAGATACCAGCTCTGCTCTACCACACCTACCACAGACAGAGAGCTAGGGGTGATACACATATATAAAAGTATTATTTAGAAACTAATCACCTGACTGAGTGTTCTTGGGATTTGCCTGTGTGTTCTTGACGTCTGTCATGTTCCACAGTATAGTGTATTATCTGTGGGTCTTAAGGATTTATGATTATTTTTCGAGTCACTAGAAAACTAAACTGCCAGACTGGAGGAGCTTTTTTCTCTACTTCATGCTGCAAACCCCCCCCGTGATTCCAAGAAGGAAGCATGTGTCTGTTTCTTGCCTATCTGTTTCTGAGAAACTTTTGAGGTGCTGTGCTGGATATCTGCTGTTGCACCTTAGACTTGCCAAGCTTGGTAAAATATCAGGATTTTTAATCTCTGTTACTTTGATGGACAGTGTTGCAGCTCCTGAGGCTTCCAGGGCTGCAGTATGTTATACATGCTTGGAGGATTTCCTATGGCATGTCTTCAGCCTTCCCCAGCTGTTCGTCCCCTTGGCAGTTCTGACTTCTGTGAGTGAGTGTCTTGGCACTACAGCATCTAGAGGTGGTGAAACACTCTTGAGAAAGTTCTGTAGCTGAGCTTTACTCTTTTGGGGGTGTAGGGGGGAAGATGAATACTACATATACCAGGCTGTGAGCCTGTAAGAGTGGAAGGAGTGAGAGCTATAGGTGAGGAACTGTAAACATTTCCTCCATTTAGACATCTGGATTGTGGCCAACAGCGAGTGGAAAAAAAAATGAGTGCTGGAGGTGAGAGGAATATAATGTGTGAGATACTTTTACATTTATTTATTAAATGAGTTCCATTGTCAAAGGCTTTCCAATATTTTTCTCACTCAAAATGAAAATTAACAACAGCTTCAAAATATAAATGTTTTCATACATTGATCTGTTAATAATAATACCACCTATACCCTGCCTTCATACTTATTTAGGTGTTGCTGGAGTTTTCTAAAGGTTTTGTGAATTACCTACTTGAGACATCATTTTCCTAATCTTCCTCTTAATCTGTCAGTATCATTTCAAATAAAGTCTTTGATTTGGGTAAAACTGCATCAAAATTCTGAACTTAGCTTCATGTGAAGCTTAAGATTTTAACATCCCCCACTCCACACTCCCAGATCTCCCTTCTTGGTTTGGTGACTGTCTATTTCATTTAGTATTACCTGGTTACAGATTTTGATATATTTTGGGTTTGTTTGCTCTTGGTAGCTAAAGGGAGAGACTTGATTACATAATATTTCAGTATGCTTCACCATGACATTTACAGATATAGCTGAATATCACTAAGACAACCCGAAAGCCTGACCAGTTCTCCTAATTATTCTTTGTCTCTTCCAGGAGCAGTGAGCATACTTTATAATTCTAGGACTGAAGATTAAGTGAATCTTGCAGAAAGCAGCAGAAAGGTCTTGAAATCCATGAGGTATTAAAGTTGGTGGGGTCTTAATGAGAGATTTTAAAGCTTTAAAGTGTGCTGTGCAGTGCTGGATCATTCAGAGGGAAGCTGTCCAGCTGAATGCTCCTGCTTAGTTAGCAAAAGCTATTGTACTGAAGCAGAAGTGGGAAAAGCCTTAACTTCACTGGCATGTTTTTCAGATCCCTGTGCATCTTTGATTATTTCCCTATTTACAGAATATCTGGAAGAATGCAGTATTGCATAATAACCTGTCATTTGAAAAGGTTTTTTGCATAACTGGTCACTTCAGAAGTTTTTTTTTCCATCTTCAAAGGATACCTTTTGAAGCTCTGAAAGGCATAAGCCAGCTAATAGGATTTTCACCCCTGCTTTAAGGAACTGATAGGACTAGCCTTGGTGGAAGCAGGTTTTAGACACAATTGCCCTTCCTTAGGGGAATTTTCTTACAGTTTAAGGCAGAAGCTTCTTTCCCCAGCCTGTAAATAATAGTTTCAAGGCAGAGAATGTTATGGTGCTAAATATTCAGGGATCTGAGGCCTAATCTAGTAATTTTCTATCCGTAATTTGTATCCACAACATTTCATCCTGTGAGAAGAAATTGCAGAAAATATAAATTCAAGCCTCTTGTCTATCTGAATTTTCCATATGAGTGCATAGTTGGAAAAGGGTGCTGAGATTTGCACTGGAAACTAAATTTCAAGTAAAAAATCAGTTGTCATTGGAAGAAGCTGCTTTGAAAATTTGATCTTAATAGCTCATGAAGATTTTTGGTTGCCAAATAATATGCATACAGACTGTGGGAATAATATATTTTTCTCAGTTTGATAATTACTTGTAAACTGATTATGGATCACTTGTGCCAGGCTGAATTAATTTAGAAGCTGATTGTATTTTGAACATTTTAAACAAGACTTTCACAACAGTACAGAAAGCAGTTTTCCACTATTGCCCTGTCAGTTGTTTATTTTATTTCTCTATTTTTCAGTATCCCTAGAAGATGAGCCAACTATGGTCCTATATATAGTATCAGCCATGTTAGCCTCTGCTTCCATAGAGAAGGTCTCCTTTGCCTGGTTGTCAATTGATTTTTCACTGTCTAGGTATAATCTTGGTTTTACAAGTTCCTGCAAAACTGGCAGTAAGGTTTCAATAAATAAAATTGTTAAAATGCTCGCTTAATGTCTGTTGCTGTGTGGAGAATCCAATATTATATGAAAGAATTTGAGATTTGAGTGCTGTATAAGAGTATTTTGAAAATTTCCCAAAGAAAAGAGGATAAACTCCATCATCATAATAGAATTATTTTTTATAAATGATTTGGCAAGTTCTTTTCCTTTCACTCTGGAGTTACTTTGTACTTTTCTCCTCAAAAACATGCCATTGGCCTCTTTTGCCATTTATCTATGTTGCATTTGTCTACTTTATGGGCTGACTTCATAGCAGTGTCTTGGGTTAGGAAAAGTCACCTAAAAATACTTCTATTTTGGTGAAAAACACTTCTATTCTTGGAATTTTCTGAAGGGTTTTTCCTCCTTTTAAGCTTCTGTGAACTTTATCTGGTAGTTTAAATTTAAAACAGCTTTGAGTAACATTTCTTTTCATACCTCTGAACTGGCTTATATTGCTTCCATTCACCAGGCAATTATTGGTTCTACCATGGTCAACTCCCAGGCTAGATCGAACTGGAAGTGCTGAGTTTTCAGGTTTGAAGTGCTCTCGCTGTTTTATAAATTGCACTGTAGTACATTCAAGAATAACTTTTAAAGATCTTGTGATCCTTTCCTGTGTCTTAGTAACTTGTGAAAGATGGGAAATGGTGGCCTTATGTCATTTCTCTGCCTGGGAGAGAACAGTGTCTGCAGTGACTAGAACAACAGTGTACACAGCACCAAATATTAGTTGGAGTGCATACATTGCCTTCTTGTTTTGCATTTGTTGTGGTATCTGAAGTACCAAGCAGTAATTGCTATTGATGGCAGCATGCCAGAGGCTGGAAGTCAGTCCTTGTGTTCAAGGTATGCTTTGTAGCTCCCTTTCTGTCTAAATTCTTGAGCCCTCCTCCTGCATTTGAGAGCTTTTGTATAAGACACAAGTAATACTCCTACAGGAATAATTAGAATGTGCCTAACCGGCAAAGACTGAGTTGCATAGTTGTTTGTACTCCAGTGTTTTTCTTCCAATTATAAAACATAAAATGAGAAGGCTCAGTTTTTAGACTCATGAAATCAGAGTAATTTAACACTGAGCTCTCTCATACCCAACTTCAGGGAAGCAGTGTGCTTCAGTTAACAGAAAACAACTCATTTTTTTAGACAATCCTTGAAACAGGTTTAACATAGGCTCTAGCTGCACATAAAATAGCTTCATCCCTAGCACCTTATTTTCTTTTGGTAAAACTTTGTAAAATTTTTGAAGTAGAACTTGCAGAAAAATAGCAAATGCACAATAAAAGACTGTTTTACCCTCCTTTGCATCCAGATCACGCTTTTCTTCATGTCATCTGAAGATGCAGCTGTTCTTTCACACAGTTGATTCATGTCAGCCACAATTAAAATGTCCTTGCTATTTAAAAAATGCTTCTCAGCATGTCTAAAAAGGTTGTCAAAACAATGGCTCGTTCACAGTGAGAGAAAAGCTCTTGATGCTTTACAGAAAATTGATGCAATGACTTGACTGGAGAAATCTGGTTTTGTCTGATTTCAGATGAAGTCATATATTTTCTTGTATCTTGATGGTTAGTTTAAAACCAGATCTTCCTGGTTTGGAGGCAGAGATGGTAAGATACACCTTATTTGTGATTCTTGGGTGATAGAACTTATTTACAAGTACTTTCATACTGATCTCATTCAACATTGCCATTTCTATCAAACACTTTTTTTTTTAACCAAATGCATAACTTCAGTTGTTATAGGTACTGTAGGATATGCAGTCCAAACATTCTAAGCTTCAGAAATTTGATTATTAATATAGAAAATTGTGTTGTTGCTGCTTTTACTGAGTCCTTTGGGGAAAACACCACTATGAGGTTTGTTCTTGGCTACTTGGTAATATTTGGGCATTTCTAAAATACTGAAAAAGAGAAAAGCTTCATTCAACTTGATGAGAAGATTGAATTGTCACAGCCCTTATCATAATAAAGTTTTAGTAACATAATTTAAAACTTCTTGCTTCCTTCTGGAATTCGCCATATCAAACTGGACATGCAAGTATCCTGTGTGATGCGTGGGGAGGGTTCTGCTTATGAGTATGGGGTCCTGGTGTATAAACTTCTAACTCAATGACTAGCAGCTGTGTTTCTGTCCTTGGTACTTGTTAGGATGCTTACCTTGTAGGGCTGCCTAGCTCCAGATTGCTGCAGGGTGTTTTTGCTGTATTTCAGAACCCATGCTTCTCTCTGTGAAGCTGCCTGGCAAGCTGTGGTTAGACTGCTTTCTGGAATATGGGAGCACAGAATCTCATTCCCTTTGTCAGTGAAAGTTCGTGATTGTGAAGTTACAGATGGTTTGCAATTTGGGCATGCTTTGGGTTTTTTTTTTTCGGTTTGAAGCTGCTCCTCTCTAAATAGTGTCATTCGTTGTGCGCAGACTGTATATCTGTTACCGTTTGTGGATGGAGGGTTATACAGATCCTTGTTAGTGAAATGCAAGCGTGCACTGAAGCAGGCCCTGGAATCCAGCTTTGTTGCCCTAATCAGTAGGTCTGGGGTATGTGCTTCTAGGTTTAGTCTTCTAGAAGCTAGTTCCTTCTAAATTGAAACAGCTTTAGCTGAAGAGTTTTGCGTTTTGTAGCAATTGGTGGGCAAGAAAGATCCCTGCAAGCTGTACTTTTGTAGCAGTTGAGTAGCTAGACCACCTGCCAGCTGTACTGCAAATGAAGAGAGTTGCATGGACTTTTTTTTTTTGTTTTAACTGTTTCAAAGCATAATTCACAATTAAAGATGGTGAATTTCAAATGGGGGAGGCCACTTTTTTTTTTAGCAATGTGAAAGCAAGATGCCTGAATTGCACTCCCAAGTGGGTTTAGGGTAAAGGCATCTATTTTGCTTTTTCATAGGTCTGGTCTGTGAGGAGATTTTTTAATCCTCTCTATATATTTGTAATTGCCACCTGTGTTATTAAGGGACAAACAGAAAAACCCCTCGGGGCTCATGTGATTTATTGTAGTTTCAAGATGCTTAAAAATTGAGCACCACAGTTGAAAGCATTGCTGTGTCTAGGTCCTTGAAAAGACCAAAGTACCTAAATTCAATTAATATTTGATCTGGTGCACCTGTGCCTCTTAAGCCTGAAGAGTTTTTTCTGCTTCTAAGGGCTAAACCATTCATCCCTCTCCCATTATCTGTTCTGTGCACAGATGTGCTCAGTGTGATTGTCATCGTATTCCTTGGCGATGGCTGCAAGTCAGTGTGGCAAAGGGTTTATGACATTGATGTAAGTTTTACATGAAGACTTTGAACAGTTGAGTGCTCTTGCTGCTCTTTGAGTCTCAGTGACTCTACCATTTTCATGTTGCTCATGGAGGGAAGTTTATTGCTACAAACACTGCTAAATGGTCACTATTTCTTTCCCCTTTCCTTCTCAATCTTCTGCTTGTTGATAAATACGTTGACCATTTTTTGAGGCAGGCATCATGGTGATAAAATCCCTATGCAAATGAAACTGATAGGAATTGGCTTAAGATGACACATTTAACCCAGAATATGTTCTGAATAATATCTGTTATATCTTTGGAAGAATATGCATCTTATGTAGGAACACTTGTTTACATGCCAATTGCATTTTTCACAGCTATTTTTTCACCTTATTTGAAGCCAAGATGCTCATAGTCTCATTGTGTTAGATATCTGAATTGGTCACTTGTCTGTGATAAGCTACACTAATTTGTAATGTGCAATTCCAAAAAAAAAATCACTGTTCATGCATGAGGCATAGTACAGGTGGCTGCGGTCAAAAGGAATTTGCACTTTTGAGTTATAAATGTAGTATTGTTATGAAAACAATGAAGATGTTGCTCCTCCTTCATGGGAATGGTTTCTATATCATATAAAATAAACCAGCCTGAATTCAGTCAGACTTTTCTCACTGTATCCTAGGGTGGCAGTTTCTTGATCTCCTGTGCTTCACGTCTGTCACAAGATTACGGAAGAAATGAATCACAGGAGAAACACAAAATCGATGTCTACTAGGACAATTAGCAATGTACTCAGAGCTCATCACTGTACAAATTAAGATCGATTGCATTTTGCTACTGTCTTTAATTTAATGAGGGTAGCAGCTGCTCAGCTACTTATAGGAGTCACGATATTACAATACTGTGCAGAGGGGCTTTGTTCATTTTTATCAGCACAGAAGGTAGTATATTCAGCAAGTAGTATTTCAGGAGAAAAACCTGCTTCTGCTAAGAGACTCTTCAATTACTCCTGTAGCTCCATATGACTTCCTCCCTTATGTCTTCACTAGTCTTCATTATTCAAAAACTCAATTTACTCATTGTAAGAAAATATTTTTCCACAGATAATGAACTTAAAGAGAAGTCAGGGACAAGTCAATAAACCATTATGAGAATCACAAACATAATAGCTTCACAAATATGATACCTGGCCTGCTCAGAACCACAGTTGTGTTGTTTGAGAGGAGAATAATGATAGCAGTTATCCTATTTTTGGTTTTAGGAGATAATATTGTAAGATTTCGAGTTGATTTTTAAGTCCTTCAAAAGCAGTTCACTTTGGTCAAATTGAGTCTAAAGTGTCTAAGCTTGGTTAATTCTAAATTTCTAGTTCCTTCTGATAATGAGTTAATGTGTTTAAATGCAATTTTTTTTAATTGACTCCCATGGAAGGACACTCTCTCCATATGCAGAGGCATGTGAGCATTTGTAAATTTTCCACAAGTGAGTTTTGAAACCCTAAATGTCACAGGCTCATCTAGCTTGTTCTGAGATTTCTAACTTGGACACAAAGAATGTGTGTTACCAGGGGACTAACGCTAACATAGTGTAACTGGGTGAATAATTGGGTTTTAAGGTTCTGATAAGTTCACAAACTTTTCTCCACAGCTTAAGTAAGTCAGAATGGAAAAAAAATTACTGTGTGAAATTAACCTATGTGTTTAATTAACATCAAGTTTAAGGGCTTCATTTTGATGCCAGATGTTTGTCAATGCGTATATTATATATACTAAAATATTCTACGTATGTGTATTTATATATCTATACACTTCAAAAGTTAAGGAAGCATGCCACTTTCAAAATGCTAGAATATTCTTATAAAAGTTTTTATTGTACTAAAAAAAAAATCAGTGTAACTGACAGATTTGCAGAGCATTTTATATTCCAGTACATGTTTTTCTAAAGGCAGGGGGACATTTTTTTTTAAATTGTCTGATGTAAAGTCCTATTCTTTGGTGTATGTGTAGTGCCAAGGTAACATAGATATATTTCTATACTGTGAAGGAAAGGCCTGACCCCCCTCTGTTGCAGGTATTGTTTCTGCTTGGGAAGGATTATGGAGTGCTATTTGTGTTCACTCTTGTGAGTAGTTTCTTATCTCGAAGGAAGCTGTGAGGATGGGCTGAAGCAGAGGGGCTGGGGTCTAGGCTATATTTTGCATGGTCCAGAGGAGCCCAAATGCAGTCTGTCTTGGGCAGATGGTTTGAGACTGAGAGTTTTGTTGCTTTCCCCTCTTTTGTGTACTTCTGTTTAGACAAAAACCCACAAAAAAAGTGAATTATCGATTCAGCTTGGGGTTGTTAAAGACAGAGCTTCCTCTGAGGCTTAGAATCTCCTTCTGCACAGACCATAGACAAAGTCCAACTTGGAGAGGCAGGTTTGTTGGCTAATGTGCTTTTCAGCCCTGGTTCCTCCAGTCTCTCACTTTGGGGAGGTGGCTGATTAATGCTTTACTTCTCATCTATGTGCTCACATTTCTTTCCTGTGAAAGTCTGAGGGCAGGAGCCATGTGTGTGAGGTAGGGTCTGGGCTCAAAGAAACACTCCAAGGCTCTAACTGTTGATTGTAGTCAGAAGAAAGTGAGTACTGGGTTGGAAGATGCCCATATGTCTGAAATTTTTTTATTCTTTGTGTAGGAATCATCATGGATGAGATTATGTTTTGGATGAAAGTAAGACAGCTAATTTAACATAGAGGTAAAATACCCTGGTGTTTATGATCAGGGAAAGAAATTGCTTCAGTATTAAGTGACAAAATGCATACCTAAGTAGAACACAATAGGAGCAAACTCAAAATTCAAGTGTTGAACACAATTCCACTTCTCTTCAAGCAAGGAGCTAGTTTGATCATTTGTTTAACTGTAGATTTTTAAGTTGAAGATGGAAAATAACACAGACTGTCTGACCCCAGAGGTAGCTTCAATCTCCTCTTGAAAATAAGGCTGTTCTGTTCTATTCCATTTTCTTAACCGTAATAGCCCTTTTAGTCAGATCATACTTTGTAGCTAATCATGCTATCGAGTGAATCTCTTCTGTCCCTGAAATTAAAATGTCAGCATACTCTAAGCTCTTTTCTTCTACTTGAGTCACAAGTGTTTGGTTCTTGAATCTGTCCTTTTTCTTTGGAAGTATTTGGATTTTAAAATGTGGCTTTAAGTTGTGAGACTGCACCTCCTGAAAATTAGCATCAGACTTGAGGCATATCCTGACATTTCTCAGGGCGAGTAGTTTACAAAATACAGGGCAGAGCAACCTTGTCTTTGTAACAGGAAAAAAGTGCGTAATAAGTTTTGAATTGGTAGCGTTTTATTTGCCTGTATAGTATATTCAGTTCTGTTTATAATACTTCGTATTACGATCATACCTACTTGGACGGGAAAGGACTTTATGCGTAGATTTTACAAGTCTTACAGGTTCTGTCTGATTTTTTTTGGAACTCTCCAAAAATAGGGATGTCATGTATAAAATGTATTCGCTGTGACCTAAATAATAATCTTACACATGGTTTCTCCTTTAATACTTTTGGTGATATGCAGGGATTTGCATGTTATCCCTTGTTAGTTTTGGCTGTAAGAGAAATCATTAAAAACAGTGTGCTTTGCACTACACTGCTGAAATTAATTGGAAGTTTGCCGTTTATAGTCAAGGACTTGCAGGATCAGTAATCACCTGCCCCTATGCATACTTTTAGCGATACTCTTTTAAACAAAATCGTAATTTCAAATAGAAACATATTGACTATACATAGAAACCTCAGAGTCTGCTGGAGTAGAACCTTTGTGCCTCTTCATTTTGCTAGGTAAACATTACAGAATGGTTTGGGTTGGGAGGAACCTTCAAGACCATCTAGGTCAGGGGGTGCCGTGGGCAGGGACACGTTCCACTAGACCAGGTTGTTTAAAGCCCTGTCTAATACATCCAGGGATAGCACCTCCACAACTTCTCTGGGCAAGCTATTCCAGTGTCTCATCAACTTCACAGTAAAGAATTTCTTCCTAGTATTTAATCTAAACCTACCCTCTGTCAGTTTGAAGCCATTTCCCCTTATCCATCACTGCATGACCTTGTAAAAAGTCCTGCTCCAGCTCTCCTGTAGGCACCCTTTAGGTACAGGAAGGCTGCTAAAATATTTTCCTGGAGGCTTCTCCTGGTCAAACAACTCCAGCTCTCTTAGTCTGGCTTCATAGGAGAGATGCTTCAGCTCTCTAATCATTTTTGTGGCCCTTCTCTGGACTTGCTTTAAGTCCATGCCCTTCTTATTTTGTGGGCTCCAGAGCTGGATGCAGCACTCCAGGTGGAGACCCACAGGAACAGAGTAGGGGGATAGAATCTCCTCCCTCGAGCTGCTGGCCATGCTGCTTTTGATGTGGCTCAGGACACAGTTGGCTTTCTGGGCTGCAGACATGTATTACAGCTTCATGCCAAGCTTCTTGTCATCCAATTCCCCCAAGTCCTTTTCCCCAGGGCCCAATCCTTTCTCCACCCAGCCTGTATTTGTGCTTGGGATTGCCCCAACCCAGGTGCAGGACCTTGTACTTGGCCTTGTTGAACTTCATGGGCTCACCTCTAAGTGTGCCCAGGCCCCTCTGGATGCTGTCCCTCCCTCCAGCGTGTCAACTGGAGCACAGAGCTTGGTGTTGTTGGCAAACTTGCTGAGGGTGTGCTCAATCCCCCTGTGCATGTCAGTGACAGCAATGTTAAAATGGCCCTGTCTCATTACTGACCCCTGAGGGCACCACCTGTCACTGGTCACTTCTTGGACAGCAAGCCATTGACTGCAACTCTTTTTGTGCAACCATCCAGTCAATTTCTTATCCACTGAGTGGTCCATTTGTCAAATCCATGTCCCTCCAGTTTAGAGACATCCTCCTACCCTGTCATCTTACATCAGAATAATAATAGCATTGCGGAGAGGTCCTGCATTTCTGGCCAGTAAAATTCCCCAGGGAGTGTGTATAATTTTTAAACAGTTATATTAAGGACAAATTTTACTAAAGAAGCAGCTGTTAAAGCACTTTGTCTTGAGTGGCAAGAAAGAGGACACTAGCTTCAGCATCCTCTGTGCCATTCTCTGAAGCCTGCTTATCTGTACAACGTCTACTTTCTGGGGGCTGTGAAGAAAATCTCTCTTTCACAGAGTTTGTAACCTAGTGCCCTAAAACTGCATTGGAATTCAAGGAGCAGAGGGCTGCAGACTTGTTTCTTATTACTTTGGTATTTGTCTGCATAGATGCTTATATAGGTCAGGCTTCCCAAACTGATCGTGGTTTGGAAGAGGGAAATGGAAGAAATATTGCTGCATTTAAATGTGATTTTTTAAAAACACCTTTAGAGGCCTTATGCCTTTTTCCTTCCTGTTTTTTTCCAGCAGACAGAGAGTTGATGATTTCATTCTTGCAGTTTCCCCTGAAGGTTTAACAGTTAAAAAATTGGGTAAATGGATGTAAAGTTTGTGCCAAATCATTGTATTAAGACAGGGGACCTGAGCCTAAACTGAGAGGTATGTTTATATTCCAGTTCTTAGAAGTACCGGTGCTCCAAGGAGGACCTACCTGTTTTAGATGACCACATGAAGGTTTTGTGGTTTAGATCAGCTTTACCAAGCAGCTGACATTTGTTATTCCTCAGAGTGACTACTCCGTAAAGGCTGTGTTTTGTGCTTTGAAACCAGAAATCCATCATGTGACTTGTTGTCAAAGAAATAGTTGAACAAATTAAGCAAAGTTCTTAAAACAAGAATTGCACTTGGCTGACATATCAGTGGGAGATGTATTTGGCTCTTCACTTTGGACTCAGTATTTTCCTGACTTTAGGGGAATGAGGGAAAAAAATTCTATTATATGGCATTGGTATATAATTTACTCATCTGGTTGGGAAGAAATTTTAACCAAAAAAGAAGTCATCAGTGAAACAACTTGGGGGAATGTACTTTTGTTACTATTCAATGTCATTATTTATTCATGCAAGTAGGTCCCGCTCTGCTGAAGAATCTTTCTTGCAATGAAGTTGGGTAGAAGAGCTGTGCTTTTGAAAATAGAAATTAGTTAATTAGATGACATTAAAAGTGCTATTCCTGTTATGACTATGAGTTCAGTGATGCCACTGTGACACTAGGGAGTCCCTAGGCAGTTTTGAGTAATGCTGTTAACACAAATATTGACTGAACATTTGACTATGACATGAAAAGTACTGTAACATATATGGTGAAGCTGTATATATCCATTATTTGATTTATAGCTTATCTCCCATATGTTGGTAACTTTGGCCTTGGAAGGAAAGTCTGTTTGGCAAGGAGTGGGAAAAGTCCTCAGTTTCCCTATACAACCTTGGAATACTGCTTTTAGGCTGTTGTGAAATAGCATAAGTCTTTATGCTTAATATAGAATTATATGTGAATGTTACTTAGTTTTCAGATACCTGACATTCAAGGAAGATTGTAAAGCTTGTTTGTTATGTTTCAATAAACCTCTTGACCTGCTGCTCTCCAGCAATTAGATTTACCCAAGGGCATGCTTGCTACTGCTATTCTTCTGTTTCTCCTACATGAACAGATTGGCAGAATGTATGAATAACCTCAGCCAAGCAGAAATAAAGATAGAGACCTTCTTTGCTCTTCACTTTCTTCCCTGGGGCAAATCAGATACCGAGATCCTGACCATAATTTTTTATATACCTGTAGGGAAAATGCATGAAGACATCCTGCTGGAAGGAGAACAAGCCTGATAAACCACTGAAAAACAAACAATTACCTTCCAGTGACAGCTGTTTCCTCTCCCCATTTTAATTTCTGAAGGTGCTAAATGATGAAAGGACTGTGTTCTCCCCCTTCCAATATCACATTAATATTGGGGAAGACAGTACCTATGTTTTGGCTTTCAGTGTTCATTGTAAAACCACTATGAAGGGTAAGTCCATCAAGAAGGAAAGAAACACACCTTTTCTGGTGGACTGTGCTTTGCAATTGTTTGGTATAGGAGACTTTGAGGAAAGGGTCTTTACCAATAATAATTAATTTAGTATTCTGGTTCTTATAGTGCAGCTCATAAGGAAAAAAGCATAGATTTCCTAAGAAGTTTTGGCTCTGAGACTCAAAGTGTCTGACTTAAAGTTCTTGTAACTTCTATCAGCTATGAGGAGAAACTAATTTTTGGGCCAAAAATGTTATCCTTTCACAAGTTTTTTACAGTGTCTCTGTAGACATTGAATCATATTCATATCCATTTGTCTTGAAGTTTACTGAATTATTAACTTGGCTGAACTGCTGTGACAGTAAGTCTCATAAATTTATTTTGCAGTACATAAAAATACAGATTTTTATGCATCTCATACTCACCACAAGTTTCTTTACTAATTGAGTTTCACTAATTGAGTTTCTACAACACCCTAGCTGGCTACTCATTAGACAGTGAGGGGTGAGGGCAATTGGCTTTCCAATATTTTCTGTCTGTTGTTGTAGAGTCATATTTTGGTGTCACTGTGGAGGTTAACAATTTTGAAATAGACACATTTTTCAGACTGAAGCCTCTTTCCCCTTTAGTAAGCAAAAATTTAGGATTGCTATGCCTTTAAAAATATTTTTAATTTAAAAAAATTAATTTTTTAGAGTTTTTAAAAATTGTTTTGTTAAAATTAGTTTCTAAAATACCTATCTTCAATAAATCTTCATCGGTAATCTTTGCATGTTACTGAAATGTATACTAAGGTAATACATATTAATCACACAGTAAAAATTCTATCGTAACAGGATTTTGGTGTCTATTTTGTGAGCTTACAGAGCTGGAAAACACCATGATATCTACTTGATATGTGCATGAGGAGTGATAAGATTAAGCTAGAAAACTTTGTAACCCCAGGGAATTGTCTTGATTTCAGAGGCTTTCATCTCAATACCTGAAATATGAGTGAATTCCCATACTTCTGTATTGGATATCTACATATGTATATTGGATATCTATATATATTGGATATCTACATGTCAGTGTATGTGAAGGTAGCTACATGCCAAAACATGCATTGGCTTTAAATGTTGTTTTTGAGGAAATGGTCACCAACCAGAATTGAGTTGAACAGCAGTGTCATATCTCTAATTGTTTTGCCTTTTAAATTGCTTATTTTTTTTAGGTGTCTGACCATTTACTTAGAGTGATGTTTGTTATGAGTGGAAAAAAACCCCACCTAGATATTTTATACATAAATTAGGGAAAACAGGCTTTTGAGGGGGTCACTTAGGGTAAGTAATTTTAGAAGCCTTAACTCCTTAATCAGGGAGTATTAGCCAGTCCGTATCGCTGCGAAAGTGAAGATACACACTGCAGCCTGCTTTTGAAACTTTCATCTGTGATATTTTGAAGCAATTTCAGAGTATAATTATTTCACGGAGGGAAGATCCCCATAAGGAAGTTCTTTCAAAAATTTCTCTCTTCTGGTCTTCATCATTTTACTTCTATTTCTCGTGTGTCACACCAGATAGATTTCCTTCTCCTTAGAAGTTCCATCTATCAAATATTCATGGATGCTCATGCTCACTCTTCACTATTAGATAGCAAAATTCCATGTGTTTAACTCCTAATCTTTCCCCATAAATCAGTTTCTCAGTCTTATCATTCATGCTAATCTTTGCAGCCTGGTGGTGAATATTACCAGAACTGCATACAGCCTTTCAAGTGGAATCACAGCTAATAGAAGTAATGGTTATTGTTTTTTCTGCAGTGTAGTTTCACCTTCTGTGATCACCAGGAAGGCTTTATAAACCACCAGTAATACATCCTTCTTTGTCTGATTGGATTATTTGGGTATGTTTCTATTTCACTTAAGTTTAATCTCCTGCATCTCAGCAAGATGCATACTTGATTTTACAAATAGTGATGTCTGGCGTGTGGCTCCAAGGTGGCACATTTTTCCTTACATCAAGGAAGAACTAGCACATTTAATGTTAAAAATAGCATTGAATACCCTCAAAATAAAATTATTCCATATCTAGTTAACAAGACAACGCTATTGTTATCAGCTGAGAACTTTCCTGTAGCTTTTGCGGCTTATGAATGAAAAATACGAGATTACTGCGTGTTGATTTTATTACAGTAATGAATTCGAGTGATTTATAGTTAGGAGAAACTCAGGCTTTGAGTGTGCTGCCTTTAGTTCTGCTTCTTCTTTTTATTTTAAATGGGTAATTCTCCTCCTTTGAAGCTTAATATTAAAATGTTTGTAATCTTGGTTTTCATAATGGACCTGGTTTTTATCAATTTATATCTAAAAAACGTGAAGAAATAAGCAATCTAGTTTTTTGGTTTTTGTCTGTTATTTTTGTTCTGTATGCCAAAGATGACAACCACTTCAGTAGTAATTTTAGTGTGTCCCAGGTGTTCAAAGCTGATGTGACTGTGATAATTTTACACGGCATTATGCTGATGCAGCCACCCTTGAATCGTTACCACTTTTGGTTTGTACAAATACTGGTATTTGCAGATATAAATCTTAAAAGCAGTCATTCCTGCTTGAGTAGCATTTCAGAACAAGTGCAAATGACTCCAATGCATTGTCAATTTGCTTTGTGTGTATTTTGCAGCGCACTGTGCTTTTAACCTTGCCATTGCAATGGATAGAGCTCCAGGCCATATTCACAGCTCCTCTCAGTTATGAAATAAGTCAGTTAAGATACATCTTCCTCTTTGCACACTTCTTTTCACTTGAAATGCTCAAAAAATATACTATCATTTAAAATATTTACTGTTTTTCTTTGATAACACTCTGCGGTGAAAAAAAACTTGTCTTGGTAATAATTTTTACTTTTCTGTAGGTGTTTTGTCATGTTTGTCACTAATCCCCAGATTTTAACAGGAGCAAGGGGTAAAACATCGGGGCAAAGAGTGAGTCTGAGAATTTGTTTCTGGCCTGAACAGGTAAAAGTCTCTACCGAAAAGTAGGGTGCACAGAATTGTTATTTGATCAAGGAAGAATAAGTGAGAATTGAGAAGAGAAGAATGAGTGAGAATGAATGAGGGTGAGATAAATTACTGTTGGAATAAAATGCATGTCTTTCTGCAGACCTTGTTTTCAGGAAGGAAAGCTATTCCTTTTCAGAAATGTCATAAATCGTGTGTATTAGCGAAGATAGGATGCCACTAAGAAAAGATGAAATACTCAGAGAAAAGCCTTAGTGATGTAGAATGCAGAGTGCTGCTACTTTATTAATAATGCCCTAGAAATTGTTGGAACTGATACAGTACAATTGTTTAGCGTTGGGAAGAACTCTTTGGGAGAATTATTTAATGGAGCAAGGAGGTGGTTTTTGCTTAGTATTTAAGCCTTACACATACCATGTAGTGAGACACCATACCGTGAGAAATTTAATGAGAAACTGCTTTCTAGTGTAAACCACTTTGCAGCTACGAGAATGGTGTATAGAAATATACCAGTTTTGGTATCTAGACCATATCAAATAGGCATGGTGCCTTTGGGAACTGCATTTCTCATCCTGTATGCAGTCTTTTTTGGAGCTGCACGCTGGTGACTCTGAATGATGCACTTTGCTGCACTGTCTTCTGTAGTTTAAACTGAAGGGCTTGGGACTGACCTTTGAGAGTGATTGTCTTGTCTTCTGATGAGTAGGATTGTTGAAGAGAGATTCCTTTCAATAACAAAAGGGAAGAAATGATAGGCAGGGGGTTCTCAGTGTTACAGGATTCTGTGCCTGCCCTTTGTGTAAGGCTCTGACCTTTCAGACATGCAGGTAAAGAGTGGAGTGTGTTTTGTTGTTGTTTTTCAGATAGCCAAGCCTTAGCTCACACGTTTATTCCACAGCAGGAATATGCATCTAGGTGTTTTTGTGAGTGCTGTGCTTCAGTCAGTTCCTTTGAACTGTTAAAATTCTCAGTTCTGATTCTTTGCTTCACTGCAGCTTATAGATACAATGATAAAGAAATTCCTGATCGTCTGTATGTTGAGATAGATTGGTGCAAGTGGCATCTGTCAAGGTTTTGACACCAAATGTCTAGCAAATCTTTATCTTCAAAGAGCACAAATGAGGGACAAAAAAGCTGTGTGTTAGAGGACCTCTGCTGCGTTATTACAAGTTTTGGCTGCAGATCATGTGTGTATCCAATTTTTGATACGGGGAAAGCACCTGAGCTTCAGCAGTGAAGGCAGTGTTTCAGTTGAAATAAAAATAAAAGTTTTACCCATTCAGACAAGATTGCAGACTTTGACCCAAGCAGTTAAAATATGTGCAAAGTTATAATCAACTGAAAAAAAAATCGTATGGTGAAGGTAAAGGAGGATTTAGATATTGTCTTCAGAAGTCTGTCCTGAAAGTGAACACAAACCTCAAGCAATAACCAAGGAGGATATTACCTTGGAAACTGGCAGAGCTTTACCAGAAGCTGAGAGCTTGACAATGTGAATGTGCATTGCTGGTACCTTTTGCTTGTGAGATGCTCACAGAAATGCTGATAAGCAGTGCTGCTGATGAGAGGGGATAGAAGAAGTCTTATGTATTGGTGTATGGGCAGTGATCTAACTTTGTCTTTGCTTTCTTATTTAAAAAAAAATCCCAAACTATAAGGAGAATAGCTTAGTCTGTGTAAATATCAAAAGAGCTGACAGTTGCTGAATTTGAAAGTTGTTGACTGTACAACAATGCCTAAATATTGCATCTGTGTTTTCTTTTAAGACATTGGGCCTCTGTAGGAAAATTTTGACTCTTCAGCAGTGTGTGATGAAGATGAGTAGAAGTTTATCTGGCTGTCTAAATGTGGAAAAACATGCTGGCCTGCTCATTCTTCTTGATCTAGCCTTAGCATCAAAGGAAATTTGCTTTGCATTATGAAGCTTGCTGATGTCAGAAGGAAAAAAAATTAGGCCCAGATGGCATGATGCTAAATAGAGCTGAGTATGAAGAGTGCGTGTAGAAAGAGGCCAATCAGTTTTTGCTGATCCTGTATAAGTGTAAGGAGGAAGAAAAATATTTGTGTTTCAATTCATCTTCCTTAAAGAGACCCAAACTGTGTACATGTTATAGCTGAGCAGAAACCTACAGGAAAAAAACTCACTGCTTTTAGCAGGATGGTCCTGTTGTTAGCTCTCATAATTCCCATCTCCATCATGTTTTATTATTGCCTATTTCCTGGAACCCTAAGGTCATGAGTAAACATGGATCGACCCTCTGCAGATGGGAAGAAATTAGTTAATTGCAAGTGTAGTAATTGTTCTTGATTTGTTAAAATCTTCAAGTGAGCAAAAATTTTTTAACGTTTGAGTAAGTTGGCTACTCATTTATCTAGAAAGGACAAATATATCCACATTCGTAGGCATATGTATTTTAAGTTAGGTTACTAGTAGAAGATATGTTTTCAAATAAAAAGTGTTGATGCCCGTAAAATGACACTGTAAAATATTCAAGGAAGAAAAGCCTTAATGTTATTTACTTCTCACATTTTAAAGCAGGAATACCAGGTGCTTCTGTTTTCATCAGTGTCCTGGAAACAAAAACTCAGGCAATCTAAAATGTTGTGTATGGAGCTAAGTTGGATTTCTTTTATACCATTTACATTTATTCCAAAATAACTGTAGGTTAGATACTGGTTTCTTTAGATGTTATGGATAAAAAATAAAAATCAAGCTTACATTCTTTGTTTTGTACGCTTCCATGTGCAGTAATGCTGTGCATCAGTGCTCTCATTCTTTGGTGTGGATTTACAATGTTACACGCTCATAGCAAGATCTGTGTTTGTTCTTTTAATTTGGATAAAAAGGTGAAAGTTCAGACCACACTTTTGATCCCTCTTCAGTAAAGTTAAAGTGTTGACTAGCAGGATTTTTGCTATATAATATTTCAGTTATTGTGCTGATTAATATTGCTCTGAAATATTTTGTGATTAGGTCACTGCTTGTAAAGGTCATTAGTTCTTAGTAAAAGGTGTTTCATTTTTATCAGACATGAAAAACCCCCACACAAATTTGCACTGCTTCATCAGAATATTCTTATTGTGTCACTTTCATTTGCTCTTTTTATCACTTTGATTTGTTATGGATCTTTCTGGTGATATGTGTGTGCGTGTTCTATGCATATCCTTAGATATGTGTTCTTTTTTCATAGAGTACCTGGTATCATGGTGGTTGTGGTCTGAGATTTCCCCTACTCACACTTCAAAAAAGTGCTGAATCACAGTCCATGTCCAACAGATTTATTTCAAAGGTTGAGAGGAGGAGGAAGATGTTGCACAAATGAAGAGGAAGAAAGATCTTTCATACATATGGTATATTTGGTTTTTAGCTTTATTTAGTGTCTTATAGTATACCTGAAACTAGGAAGTAAATGGTGCAGAAAGGTGAATTTCACAGGATGTCTGTAAACAGGAAGGATTCAAAGGCTCAAAGAGGTTCTCCATCCATTTCCTTGTCTAAAATCTAGGTATTACCCCTTTTATTCACTAAGTTGCCTTGTTACAACATTCTGTGGGTTGCAACCTTTTAAAAGGAAAGAAAAAGGTGGGAATAAGATTTATCCCATGGCCCTTGGTCTTTGGTATCCATAACTAGTATCATTGCTCACTAAGGTTCCTTCAGGCAACAAAGGTCTATGCTAATCCTCAGTCAGTAGAAAACCTTTAAAATAGCCCATTTCTAGTAATTCTCCTCTTGACTCAACCTCTAGCTCAGAATTGATTGCAAAGCAACGAAATCAAAATAAAAGGAATAGGCTGAACCGAACACTCCAATGCGCTTTCAGTTGAGAAGATAAGCAAAAAAAAAAAGTTTATTTTTGTCTAGTGTGGCATCTGGGCTTGCATCTGGAAATTTTGTTTAGGCCTGGAAACAGATGATGCTTTTTATAATTACTTTTATAACTATTGATTACTTTTTATTAGAAATAGTCCAACCAGGAATGTGTGAGTTGCTTCCCTAAAGCTTTTAAAGTCATGATATATGACTTTCACAAGTGCTGATTTAGTTTGCAATGATATTTAGCTTCCTTAAGTGTTCTTGGACTTTTCCATTGAAATTTTTTTTCGCTAGTAAAGTTTAGTGTCCTCCCTACCCCCACTCCAAGAGACCAAGGTGATAGTGTCACAGTGTCTGGAAAAACAGCATGTACAATATGTTACCTACATTCATTTTGAAACCTGTTCACTCTGCTTTAGCATGGAATATGACTCTAAGGAAATATTCTGTATAATAATACAGTGAAGAAAAACTGATTTTTTTTGGTGACCTTTAAGCTGAGCTTTTCTGTTCTGAACCACATTATTTTGTTAAATACAGAGGAAGTGGAGCCAGCCTGTGACCTTTTGTTACCATGCAGCTTTGAGAAATGGCAAAAGTCATTCTGGTGCTCAAAAGTTCCATAACAGAGATTTTTTTTTTCTTTTTTAAGAGGAGGAAAAAACTCCACCAACCAACCTTGAAGAGATTTAGAGTTGTAGTCCTTTACCAGAGAAATGGAACTGTTTTCAATATTGGCATAAGTTAAAGCTGCTTCTACAGAGACAGTAATATCTGAAATTAATCACAATCAGCTCTCTTTGATACCACAGGTGCTTAATACCTCTGAGGAATGGATTTTCACCTCATCAGTCCCTTCAAGAAAGGAAGATCTAGCAGAGAACTTCTTAAATTATTTATCCTAATTTTCAGGACTTTTGTGGATCTGAATTTGCAGTTCTGTATGTTTGTTGCAATAGGATAGTTCACTTTCAGCTGGTGTATCACTCATATCTTCCTAATTGAGAGATACAATGTCCAGAGGAAGCAAAGGTGTGCTTTATTTTAAATATTGATGTTGCAATCTAATCTTCTTCCTTAATACCTTTTCTCACTCTGCTGCTCAGTGCAGGGTTACCACAGAATGACGATGACCTTCCCTGGGGTGCCAGATCCTGTAAATGAGGACCTGTTCAGAATCAATCCTTCCTCAGGACTGGAGTATTGGAGGCATGCCTGCCACTCTATAGTGCTTTGCAAGCTCTCCTCATTAACTATATGTTGGGATAGATTTAAAGCACTAAAAATATTATGTGTAGAAGCTACTCATGAGTCAGGATTTACCCTGAAGTGTTCCTTTTATTTGTTTCAGCTAGCAGGCTGCTAAATGGAGCTGCTCCCAGGCTGTCTCCCATGGTTCTTCAGAGATATACATCTTCTGGACAGTCTTGAACCTGAAGTGTGTCCTAAAATTTTTATTGAAGATTCTTCATGTAGATATTTCCCTTATCTCCTTTACCAGGGAGGATTTTACCTTTGTGCTTCTGACATTCTTCAGTTCAGATCATTGACCTGGTTCTGAACATCTTGCTTCTGGCAGATGAAGCTGCATTATGATAAATAGATTAAAGTGGTGCTTTGGAAATGTGCTTCCCAAGCAGGCTGACCTTAGCTAGCCCTGTATCTCTGGAGTGTGAAACCACAGGGTATTCATCCTGTGCCAGATCCTCCTTTTCTAGATAGCTTGTATGCTTCCAGGTCATGCAGAGATTTAGAATTAGTTGCACAAACCTGTTACTGAGAGCAGGCAATTCAGTCAAGTTTTTTAAAACTTGTTTTACTAAATTTTTGAAACTACACCCAATGAAAAAAAACTTAAATTTTTTGGTTATATTGTTACAATTGGAGCTGTGGAGCTATATTAGTGATGGATGTTCTGAGCAGTGTTTCAAGTTGCACTCAGAGCATGGGAGAGATTGGTTTATTTTGATCAATGTGAGTGTACTTGGTAGAAGGAAAGGACTTCAGGAATGCTCCTTTCTTCAAGCACCATCTAAGGACTAAAGTCTTCTGGATAGACAAATAGTACTGAGAAACTTGGATCTGAATTCAGTTTGCTACTTGGACCCATGCTATGCTTCCAGCAGATGGGCTGAGAGAGTTTATAGATGATGAAGGTAAATAATGTGCATTTACTCTGTCACTGACAACAGATGCTGTTCTGTTTTTAAGCCTCAGTTCCCTCCGTTTACCACTGCAGTTCTCTTCCTTTTCTGTCCTGGGCTTTCAGGAAGAGTAGAACACTGGAAACCATAAGCCAGATACAAGAGACACATCTGACTTGTTCATCAAGGACAAAGGTAGATGAAGGATGTGGGAAAAAAATCCTAGGTTGAGTTTTCCTGGTACAATCCTGAATGAGCAAAATCTGAAATAGCTTGACCAGCTGTCACAGCCTGGAAGTGGGCATGATGTTTGTTGTTAATCCTTGTTGGTCTGAATAAAGACACTACTCCATGTGCCAGGGAGCTCTTACGCTTTATGGTATAGTTGTCCTTATTAAAGCAACTAATTAGTCCTAGAAGTGTCGGCTAGCAAGCTCTCAACTTTTATAACTGTCCTTAACAGACTGCCAACTCCTGCAACAAGCTTCAGGTACAGAGTGAGGGGCAGAATACAATCACTGTACATCCAAGGATAAAATGAGGGGAGAGAAATCAAGATGAAAGAGAAAGGTCACCAGTCCTTAGATCTCATGTCCTTCCTGCTGCTGTGGATGGTCCAGATCTGAGGTCACCAAAAGAGAGGGAATGAGTATGGAACCTATCCGCTTCTGTTTATAGTTTGCTTGGTGCATAGCTCTTGTGTAAAATAGATTTTTTCACACAATTTGTGCCATGTAGTTTGTGCATGCATGTTCAGCCCTTTGGAGCCCTCCAGGAGGTGGTGGGGGTAGGACCTGGGGGTCTGTGGTGGTTGTAGAGCTCCTCAGTGAGCTGTCCAGGACTCAACCCTTTTCTAGACATACGTGCACTGAGCATGAGTCTCAAGGCAGATAAGGAAGTTGGCTCAGTACAGCACTGCCCCATCTCTGCAGGACGCCCTCTTGCAATCACAACTTTCCTGTTGCAAAAATCAGAATGTTTGAGATAAAACATGCTTACATGCTGATGCCTGATCCTCTCCACCGGCCAGTTCTCCTAGCTAAGGTACACATGATACTCAAGTCCTGCTTGCCTCATAAAGCTGTATCCTGAAAATACCTCAGAGATGATGGGGTAAGGCATCTTCAAAAGCAGTTGTGAAAAGATTGTGTTTTCAGTTAATGAAGTGGATTTATAGTGCTTTTGTTCACTTTTAGGAAAGTGAAATGGACAGGAAAGGAGCAGCACTAGATTTGGGAGACCCTTTATGTGATAGTGTAGTAGTAAGATGCAGAGGAGGAATAATCTTTAATGATTAACAATTAATACAGATGTATGAAGGCAATGAAAACAAGGATCTTGTAAGAGAGTAGTATTGATGTGGCGATTGTGCATAGTGGCTAGGCAATAAAGGAAAATAGAAGGGAATATGGCAGGGCTGCAAACAGAGGTCTGTCAGAGTTTTTTAGCTCGCTAGTTAAGGATCAATACCTTATTAGAGAATGTGTCTGAACTATGTGGATGTGGGAATACTTTCTGAGCAAGGAAGCTGTGGAGATTTTCTGGCAAGATATATCATCTGAATGATGAAGGAAGCAGGATCCTTGGTGTTCTCTGGAGCACAGCTCCCTATTCATATTGATTTGGAGTTAGTGGTAGCAATTATGATGTGTGGTATTCACACTGGTGTAAAACCTACCAGGTTTCAATCTGAGCTTTTAGTTTGCCAGTTAGTGGAGCTGCTTCAGTCTGCACTCATTTACCAGTTCATTCAATTGAAACTTATCATGACATGAGGTATCTGTCTACTGATCTGCTTGAATCCAGCTGATGTCTGATGTAGACGGGAAACCTAATTTGTTTTACTTGCCACTGTGAGCTCTAAATGTGGCAATAAAAACTTGTGTGTAATGTCTGTAGTCCTGAAACACATGTGAAGACATTCTTTTTTGTCTGCTTGTGTGCTTTCTTAATTACCTTCTTTCCTGTGATCACAGGAAAAAGCCCCTATTTATCTCCTCACAGTGCCTTCGTTTGGTGTTGTGTAATATATATTATAGGAAGGTTAAGTAAGACCCAGAATTGTCATACTGAAAAATTAAGGTCTTTTTGACTAACTGAATTCTTGTCCACGATTTGGAATTTTCATACTAAAATAATAATACAGCAGTTTGTTTTTATAGTTGAAGTAAAAATCCAAGAGCTGCGGCTCATATTTTACATAATTGATAATGTCTCACTTTGTTTTTCTTTGTTTGTTTGAATTCTGTTTTAACACCCAACAGGAAATTGAACTCCAAATTGTTTAATTTGTGTTAAACAAGTGAGGCAAGAAGCCCTGTGTTCACTGGAGGTTAGTTAAAGTGCTCGTAAACAGACAATATAGGTTCCACTGCACCTAAACCAAAATGTAATCTTTGGAACATTTTTAGGAAGGACATATTGTGGCTTAGTTCTAAGATTTCCAGTCCTGTTTGAAAAACACGGAGAAAAAATTTTCACTTACCATTATTAGGGAGTGGATACTGGATAAACAATGGAATTGCTTTTTAGCTTCCTACCAAAATTCTCTCTACATTGTTGTGTTTTCTGGATGTACACAGCTGCTGTTTTTCTTTCAACCCTCAGTATCAATTCAGGTTCATTGGTATTTTTGCCTCGATTCATTTTTTCGTCCTCTATTGTTACCTTTTGGTTCTTTCAAGGCCATTTTCCTTATTTGTTTAATCTGGCAGGAGGGTCTTTGTTTATCCCAAATTCTACAATGTTTATTTATATATTTATTTATGTATATTTAATTCTAGATAGTTAAATCTACAACATGAAAAGATAAAAGGAAACTCCTTTTTCATCTCACTTTGCTACACAAGATATTTGAAGGAGAAATCTGTCTATCTGCTGTTGTGAATTGGTTGCTTGGCTGTACTGAAAATCATGTTGAAATATTTCACATATTTTTTTCTTTGAATGATCGTGCTGCAGTGTCCCCATTTATCTGTCCTTTTACCTTACAGACAAACCTATTCTCACGGACTGCAATAATGAAGATTAGGCAGACTCTGTTCGAGGGTGTTAAGTTTTAGAGTTTGCTTCCAAAGTGAATAACTACTCGGCACTGAAAGGGTTTCCCCATTTTATCAGCGCAGGCAGTTAGTTGCTCATGGGCTACAGGGGCTGCTTTTGCTGTTTGTTTGCTCCTGGGCCACTTCTTGTTTCTTGGGTTGTTTCAGCACATTGCATCATCCTGTCCAGAGCTCATGCAGAAATGTTAGTAATTCATCTTAGCATTTTCCTATGTCAGCTGAGGTTGCAAACCAAACTAACATCATTTTTCAAAATGCCACTTTAGGTGGCAAAGAACTGAATCCTGTAGTCCTTACTCAGCCAAAAAAAAAAAATCATGTTTGCTGATTTAACGGTATTGAATCAGACTCAACTGTCTATAGAATTGGAGTGTTCTGAAGTTTACCACAGATTTCAGTTACTTTAGTTATTTTCTGCCTGTATTAAGAATGATCTGCATTACACTGTAGATTGTTTACTACATGCTTGTAATATCTGAATGGGAATTTGAGATGTAAAATTTTATTTGCTTAGGTACAGATTCTAATTATGTAATTGACTTGGAAATGTTACAAGCACTAACACTTTTGACTTATGTTTGTGGTAATAGATCCAGTCCTGAACACTTTTCCCCGTCTGGGGTTTGCATGAGAATTGCTTTGACCTGCAGTCTTAAAGTAACCAGAATTTTGACTGAGTTGTTTGCCAGGGTGAGGAGCTAGAAGATAATGACTGCCTTCAAATTTCATTAAATAAAGTAGCTCAGCAATGAAAGCATCCTTTTAGTGTTCCAGGGACCTGAGAGTTCACAGTCAACTCGGCCCTATTGTTTACAATAGAATTCATAAATAGAAATTTTTAATAATGGCCTGCAATTTTTAGATCACGCTATATTAAAAGTTAGAGGATGTAATCCCCAGTGAAGCATTCCCATTCTCTTTGGATTCATTACTGTTGAAAAAGGTTTTTTTGCTCAAAACCGTGCTTCTCTTTTAGTGGTGTCTGTTGACCCAATAAGATATTACTATTCTGTGTAGACCCTGCCTTGCTTTGTTAGAATACAGTTAAAAATATCAGTCAGTCATGAGACACAAATCTGTAGAAGATCATTAGTTTCTTTCTCTAGGGAGAAAAAAAGAGGAGTTGTTTTTAAAAGGAGTTATAACAGTTAGAGTTGCGGTTAAAAGTGTAACTGATACAATTAAAACTGTCATACTTGCTGAAAAACACAGCAACTTTTTAACTTAAAGGAGAGGCTATAACAATGCAGTAAATGCCCCCATATCTATGGGTAAAAGAAATGTCTTCTGAGAGTTATTTGTCTTCCATAATGTCACATGCATTAATAAATCTTTTCTCACTCAATCGGCAGAATGATGACCTCCATTTTATAGATAGGTAAAAACGGAAAGGTCAGAAAATTTAGGAGCTAATTCTGGCAGGCTGCACTACAGTATCATTTTTGTTTGGAGAGAGTGGTTTTGAGTGATTCAACTGACTGTTTCTCGCTTACTCTTGTGGATTTAATTTGAAAGACAGTTTTGGTGTGCATAATTGGGTACTCTCCAGTATAACCTGTTCTGAAAGGAGTTGTTTGACTATCTTGGCAAAATCAAAGATTATTGTATGATTGCATAATTCCTTGAAATGAGTTATGGAAACAGCCAGATGCTTGGACGTATTTGGACAGAGTATTTTCTCAGCTGCCCTCTTATGCTGTAGGTTCCTCTGTTTCTGCTGTCAGTCATGTGTTCAGAGGGCTGATTTAACTCCCCCAGTCTTGCACCACTATAGCTCAGCCTGAAGGCTGAGGTTCCCTGAAATAGGATTCTTGAACTCTTAATTAATTTTGGCCAAATCATCTACCATAAGGTAGTTTAAAAAGTAACGTTTGCATTTAATATGTGACCCTGTGGTTTTATGGAGGGTCAAAACCAGTTATGTAAGATGTGAAGCAGGAACTTGTTCTAGATTTTCTGTGTTCCAGACAATGGAAGCAAATGCAGCACCAATGCAAGACGTGTTCTGAAACATATTTTCTCATTATCTTCTATCAGCTTTTCTTTGTTTTAAAAACATATTTAGGACAGGGTCTTGAGCCTCTGTTTGTGCCTCAGGGAGTGCTGGCTATGAAACTAGAGTGAGGGAGTCCCCTTGGCCACTGTGAGATCAAAGGCCATATTATTGGGCCATTTATTGGGCCCAGTTTTTTGTTACATGTGGGTTTTTTTGGTCTTTTAGTCCTTGGGCAAGTTGATTATTTTTAATATTCATAAGGTGGTATAATTGTGCCCCTTAACTCATGAGTTGCAACAGACAAAAAACCTTTCCTGATTTTGATTGTTTTCCACAAAGCTGAATGGACTAACTCGCTTAAAAAAAAAGTGCAAAATGAGAAAAGAATGAGAGAGATGATCTGCCTTTGCACTGAAAGCAGAATGCTAGATGAAATCAAAGTTTTTTGTCAGGAAAGCAATTTGGAGTTTTTAATTCCTTGCTTTGATGCATCTGCTGTTCTAAGGGCATGAAACAAAAGCAGCACTGCTTTTCCACAGACACCAAATGAGTATGCCATATTCTGAAGGTGTATAAAATGCTTAAAATTCTGGGTTTCATTTACTGCATACTTTAGCCATGGTATATTAATGTCACAATTAATGTGTGAACTGAAAATGTAATATATGGAGTCTACAGAGCGGAGTCTCTTAGTAGGTGGTCTCAATCAGCTGCAAGTAGTGAGCCATGGGAAAACACCTTATGAATGAAATTATCACATATGTGATACCCTGTCTGTTGTATTTAAGGTAATTTTGAGGAAAAAATTGCTTGGCTCAGTAATACTGAAATTAAGAAATCTGTACCAAAGACAGGAAAAAAATGAGTGTATTTTCTACAAAACATGTATCCCTGAATGAAGTGCTATATATAGAGGAGGTTTCAAAGTATACCATTTCTACTTTCTACTACTGCCTTTACAGAAATGGAAGTAAGCAGTTTTTTTCCATTTGGGAATGAGATCCAAAAGTCCTAATTCTTCAGAGTATTCTAATCAATTGACAAGTTAACATGAAGCATCATCTCTGTCCTACCCAAGACTCCATGACTGATAACAGCATAATTACTTGGACTGTAAGAACATGTAACATCAGGGTACTTTAGGGAAGTGTATTTGGTCCAACAGGTGTCTTGCTGAACACCTCAAGAGCAGAACTGACTCAAAATATCTGAATTTGCATTCCTCAAAGCAAGTGTGTGTTCTCAGAGCTTACTATAGTATAAATTAGTTATACTGTGGAAATAGTGTAAATATTATCTAAGTATGTGACGACTAGTGTGGGTAACAGTAGATTTTGAGTTTTTCTAAAGTAGGGAGTAGGTGGAACTTTGCTGCTGCACTAAAATAAACATTAAAAGGTGGTTTAAAATCCCTGTGCTCAATAAATGTTCTTCCCCATTTTAGGGACAAGGGATGGTTAGCCAACCTTTCTTAAGTTTTACTATCATATATGCTGTAATTCTTTTGATAGTACATCTGGGGAAAGCACACATTTGAGAATACTAAACAACTGACTCCATTTTTATGGTGGTGACATTATGAAACTGTGACAGCTAGAATAACTTGATATCTGTTACTGACCTTTTCCAAAGATATTTAGTGTTAGAATGCTATTGGAATAATTCCTTGATTAATACCATGTGGAATTTGAAGTTGCTTGGTGAATCAGGGCCTGAGGGAGATATTTAGAAACTGATCAGCAAGTGTGCGTCAGCCTCAAGAAGTTCAGTTTGGAAATTAGGTTTAGATCATTATTTGTTGTCAGAAAAACAGAGGATTAGCTAGAAGCGAGACACGTCTCCACATGTGGAGTGCTGTTCTTGTTTGTTTATGTTGTTTATGTCTACTGCCCTCTGTTACTGGCATTCTTGTTCTTCAGTGCTTATGTTTCAGATCCTTCTATTTCTCCAATGCAGAGACTTTGTTCTAGTAACCTGAACAGTATTTAATAAAGCTTGATATTCTGGGACAATTAAATAGTAAAAATTTATAAAAATGGCACCGGTTGTTTCATTTGCATTGTTAGACACAGAAGTGTTTTACTGTGCTTACCTGTGTTGTGTTGTTTCCTTACCTTGGAATTGTATGTATGGGGTAAATGAAAGGATAAAGACTATTTACATTTGGTGATGCTAATTCAAGTTACAGACAAGGATATTACTTTCTGCCTTCAGAATAGGGAAATCTTCTGATTTTCTGCTCACCCCCTCCACAGGGATGTGCAAGACAGATTATCCATGCTGGCCTTGTACAAATCCAAGTGATGTGGCTCTTAGCTACCACCACTGAAGTTGGTCTTGGATTTCTGCCAGCTCCAGGTCTCTTGGTATTTAATTTCATATTGAAAGGAAAAATAGAACAAAGGGTAACGATAATCTGTCATGCTTTAGGATGGCTGTTGCTTTTAGGTATGCTCAGAAAAATTTTGACTGTTTGAATTGCAGCAGTTGTTTCCTTTGGTGCCTTATAATGAATTGAGCTCTTTGCCTGAAGATATTTTCCCTGGTACCCCTCTGACATGGGGTCATATTCAGTGTTCTGATTCTTCTCTTCAAAGCACCTAGAAGCAATGTGTCCAAGGAGGCACTGCTTTGATGTGGTATCCAACTGACATAAAATTCTGCAACAGATCATGACAAAAACATCAAATCTTGTAAGAGGACAGTTGATGGGCTTTATTGCTGATGTGATTGTGGAGAGCTGTGGATCCACTGCCTCTAAGATCCTAGTATAAAACTCACTTCTCTTTAAAATAATTTCTCTGATGTCAGTGTCTAATAAAAAGAAATTCTAAGTTTGTGCTCTTTTCTTTTAAGAAAAAAGGCAATAGCAACGTGTCAACAATGCTCTTAATGTGTGGAGGTGCCCTGATGACAAACCTGGTATTATACCTGAATAGACAAACTAATATGCCCAGAAATAATCCAGGACATAAAGCAGGTCAAGGCCTAATTCACACCTTCCAAAAGAAGGTGCAGATAAAAATTCTGTGTCTTCTGTAAATGTTGTAAGACTGAGTACTCCAGTAGTTTGTTATAAATATTTAAACTCAAGAATTTGCTAAATTTTGAGACTGAACCAATAATCTCTCATCAGATAATTTACTGCAGTTTGCTGATTCCCTGCTCTCTATAGCCAAAGTACTGTGTGTTGCAACTTGTGGTTCAGTTCTTCCAGCCCCATTTTGGTGGCTTTTGGGCATGCAACTTGGCACTGTCTCTGGATGCAAACTGAGATGTGCTGTAAAACACTGTGCAGCTTTGTGCTCCTTTTGCATGGCATTGGGATGGGAGAACCCTCACAGAGATCAAGTGCTGATGTTCAAATGTAAGCTCAGTGAAAGCAGAACTGTTAAACATTCTTGGAGTATAAAAGCTGCTAAATAGAACTTCCCAAGAAAATTGAAAGTATCCTTCCCACCTACTGGTTAGCAATGAAGTCCAATTGACAAGCAAATAGTTGTCTATTATTTTTTGTTTGTTTGTTTGCTCTTTAAGTGTTGTGGTCTTTACATAGGAGTTAAAACGTGTAATGGAGGGTCATATAATATTAAAAGTACCTATGGAACAGATTCTGCCTCAGACCACGAGGGTGAAGTAAATATTTGGGGAAGGTTGATGTAACTCTGTGGTGAGTGTGTGTCTTTCATGTGTCTTTCCTCTGCCCTAAACTTAGTATCTGAAGCTTAGGAATCTTCTTTACACTGGTCCTTTTCTTTTACAGTTGCGTGGGGTTTTTGTTTGTTTGTTTTTGTTTTTTTGGTTTGTGTTTGTTTGTTTGTTTTCCTTTCTGGACTTTTTCTGGTGTGTTAGTTCTGTGTGGATAGCTTTCCCTAGGTATCATCTGGATTCCTTCCCTTTTACTTGTTTTCTTTTAATTTTATTTATTTATGCATATCTGAAACTACATGCCCCTGGCACCTTTTATGTTCCACAGCTGACTTAATTTTAATTCGTGAAAGATGCTAGGTGCTACGAAAGGACCAATATGTGAAATATGGGTGGATAGGTGGGCAAAAAGATAGGGCAGTCAGCTTACAAAAAATCCCCAAACAAATATTGTCAGCAAACAAATGATAAGTCTCAACACATCTTACTCTTATAGAATTTCTGTATTTTTTACATGTTTCTCAATATCTATCTGTTTCACCAGCCTTGAAATGGGAAAAATTGCTTTGAAAAATGGATTCAGATTACTTAGTTTCACTCTACTCTCTAAGTAGCAGTGTGTCTTCTGCTAAAATGCTATTTTGTAACTTCAAAAAGGATCCTTAGTAAATTATGAGCTACACCCTCTTTGTCCCATCAAACTGGTGGGAAGTCTGTGGTTTTCTAGCAAACCAATACTTTCCAAAATATAATAGTGTCAAGCCTTGCTTTCATTAGAGGAACATGGGAGTCAAAACTGTAACTGCTTTGGTCTTGCAGCATGAGGGTTAGTATAGCCTAGACCTCATTTAGTGGAAATTATAATTTGAATCAAAGCTGTCAGCTCAGGTATAAATAAATTCCTTGTTCATAACCACTTACCTTATGTCCTTCCTGTGTGTGGGAAAGGATTTGTTGAGGGGTTTGTGGCATGGCTATGGCGTATGAATGCCACATGTTCTGTGCAGTATGGATGAACACTAAAAAAGGAAAAAAAAGGCTGGTATAAGAACTGACACAGACTATGGCACTTCTAGTGAAATTGGGGTCATTCTACAGCTGCTGTTTAGGCAGACAATTTGTCAGATATTCTGCTTACCCTGAGCTTTCTCATCTATCAGTTCTGAGTCTGTAATGTGCTGGGGCTGAATGAGCTTGCATTGAATGTGTGTTTAAGGAATATCACACAGCCCAATGTTTTGTCTGTTAGTTACTGACTTTCAGTTAAATGCAATTAACAACCTTGACTGGGCTTGATGGGCAGGCTTTGTGAAAGAACTTTCATGTTTGGGAGATAACTTCGAGCTATGCCACAAATACATTCAAACCCCACTCAAACATCCTCTTGTGCCCACTCTGCATTGGTAAATATCAACCTTTTCCTTACCTGCTGTGCAGAGCCAAGCCATGTTTTATACAAAGCGCTCTATACAGCCTTTTTTAATTTGCCTTTTTTTGTTTGTTTTTTTAAATTTTCCCATTGATGTGAACTTCATGTTTTTGTGAGTTTTGTGACTGTATTGTAATTGTGCAGAAGTGCATTATTACAGGGACCTCAGTGCACTAGCGGTAAAGTGCACTAAGATCAAGACTTTACTGCTTAATTTTTCAGTTCTTCTAGGAAACAAGATTTTGCAGAGGCACGCGTCATATGAACAAACAGTAATAAAAAATGTTTACTCCTAATAAAGTGAACTTGGGCCTTGATCCAGTTTTTGACGCTTAGCAGTAATGCCTTTGCAGACTGGCAGCGTGCAGGATTGTTTTTGGTTTAGCTGACACAGGATTTTTTCAAGTCTGCATTCTTGTTGGCATCCTAAATGTTAGAAAAGTAAATAGTCTGGAAAGTTAAAAAATAAAAGTAATTGTGATGGAGTGGAAGAATGTGGTATCAAATATATTCTGGCTGTCTGTGGTATTGTATGTAAAGATGACCAATCCCATTTATTGTGCAAGTTAAACATGTTGAAATCTGCAGACTTTAGGTTTCTTTTTTTTTTTTCTGATGGGAAGCTGCACAGACTTGTTTTATTTTGTTCTATTTTACTATTCTTTCTCTGAGTAGTTCTGTGATGACAACAGAAACCTTACTGTTCTCATAAAGTACCCATAGCCTAAATATTTAGCATTGTTTGTCTTTGGTCTGGGAGTCTACCTACCCTTTCAATATATTTTTGTATTATGAAATATTGAAGTTTTGAATGACATTTATCATCCTTTAGCTGAAGGGAGAAAATTCACTGCTGGCAATAAATGGATGCAGCCATACTGCTATTGCTGAAATAACATCTGCTTATGAGACACACACACATATCATGATTTTGATCCAATGTGTTTTTTTCCCTACATCAGTAGGATTACACTGAGGACCATAACTTTATTTCTTCTATGTAATGCTGCTAAATATTCTCAGCAATTCGAAATCAGTAACATTTTATAAATGAGCATATCGTATAAACTCAAGTATGTGTTCCTTCGGACCTTTAAATCCTGCTTTCAGCGCAAAGACAGATTGTTGGTGCAGTAAATTAAAGCTGCCTTGCTGCAGCTATTTTGTCCAATGTTCTATCACAGACCCATATTAATATTTTATCCCCTTTAATATCATTACATGATGCAGGCTTAATTTAAATAGATTTGACGGGCCTCTTGGTTGGCTTGACAACCAGAGGGAAAAATTAATGTTCTGCATTTAATCTCAGCTCAAGGCGCTAAATTATTTTGGAGGTTGAAGCTGTCATGCACATCATGCTAAATTATTGAATGTAATAACTATTAGCCTGGTGTCTATTTATAGATTTATTTTTGTTAATTATTGTTTACTTCATGCATCTTCATGAAGGGAACATCTTAAATTTTCCACATGCAGAACAGTACTACTGTATCTTTTACAGATGCAGTATTGGAGGTTGTTGAACCAGCAACCGAAAAGGAGATGATGGAGTTGGAAGTCTTTAAAGCTATGGAAACAAAAGAGCTTTTCTCCTGATGAATTGTGTGAGGTACAGAGACAGTGTAACATACTCTTAATTACTTCAGTTCAAATATATTTAACTTTGAAAGTTCATAAAGGAAAGAATTGTTTTCTTTTTTTTACTGTTATTGAAGAGACATAGATCCCAAGGAGAAACAGAACTGGTAAGCACATAACAGAAACCCCAGCTTAGAGCTGATGGGCTGTTACCTGAAGAGTACCATAGGCTTTAGGAAACACATAATGCAGTATAGACTGAAACATAAAATATTATTAGCAATTGTTTAAAGACTGCCATAATAGGAATTGTCACATTAAAGCTTGAAATAATGTGATTATTCTCACTGATGATGGTACATGTTTGCATAGTTTTGCATCTCCTCTGCTGCCCTAATTTGTCATGCTAAATAATGCCAAGTAGTGTGATAATGCATAGATTACCGAATAATGTTAGACTTATATGTGTGTTTCGTTTGTGAGGGCTCTGAGGAAAACTAGTCTCAATGTGTAATACACATCGCCATCTTCTGAATTGCCCATTCCCTCTCCTGGCACAAGAATCATTTTCTCCTTGATCCCATTGTCCGTGTTTTATTCTCATCTTTTAAAGATGAAAATAAGAAGTACTTTATCAATATGGTTTAATAGCAATCTCTGTATGATGCTTTGTGAAGTCAAGCTTCTCTGTTTGTCTGAAGTAGTGTGAATTGTGACCAATGAATTATAAGGAACCATGAACATCTGGAAGACATCTCCTTGCCTTGAGTGGTGATGGACCAAAAATATTTATGTGCTGTAAAACTGTGTGTGCTTATCACAAAGTGATGCCATTGTACTGGCTGTATGAGTTGCCACATTTATTGTTTAGATGTATAACAACAGAGAGAAATCATCCCATGTTACATCTCGTAGGGTACATTGATTCAATGTTAGAATGCTTAGCATAATAAACTGACTCTTTTAGACATTGGTGTAGCCAGAGTACAAGGCAGCATTTCCTTGTTATTCTGAAAAAAAAATTAAAATAAATGCATCCTTGTACAAAAGCCCATATAAAAATTGATTTTTTGGATTTGTGTTACTCGGAGCCAAGACAGGATGAACAAATACCTTTTTAAAATATAGTTTTAGTTTAAGTAGTTCTGCTGTTTCCTGTTTTGACTGCAGTAGTATGATTTTTGTTTCTTTAGAGTTAAATTTTCCTTTGTTTTGTTTTTTTTTAAACAAGCGTCTAAACCCAAGTCCTTATCTCACACCAACTCTTCAACTGCTGCAGGTTCATTGTTGCAGCACAGGATTTGAAGCTTTCCTGTAGCAGACTCTATTGAATAGCCTGAATTATAAATAGGAATTGATAGATGAAATAATTGCCTTGGCATCCATCCACAAATGTCTGTAGCAAAGCTGGGGATGAAGCCTTAGGTGGCTCAACTCAGCGTGCCTTGACCACCATCTCTGTTGACTCTAGGGGAAAGGGTTGTGTCCCTTCACTTCGAGCCAGAATGTCTTTTCTAAAGATTTTCAGTTATTTGTTACAATTTCTCTTCTTTGAGATTGCAAAGGGAGAGATGGGATGAGGGAAATTCTCCCTTTTCTCTTGAACCCCTACCCCTGCTTTTCAAAATTGTGTTATTTTTGATCTGATAATTATAGGTAGAGAAAATAATCCTAATGCTCACTTTAATCCTTTATGGTTTTGTTCTGACCTTTCTCTAAAAGATATTGGAAAAGGAGGGGAAATATTGGGGCAGGATTTTCTGATACATTATTACACCCATAGTTCTTTCAGTGCTCCCAGTATCACATCTCTGATGGTAATGAATGCTAGGAACTTCAGAGGGTTTTTTTGTAAAAAAACCTAGCAAACCAACAAACATCCAAAACCCAACAAAACCCAAACCCTTCCAAAAGCAAAACTTCACCTCCATGATGATTGTTTTGCAATAGCTCTGTAACTTCTCCTTTTTGTGGTTTTGCAGTTTTTATAAAGTCATTTTCTTCTCCATGCATTCCAAAGGCATGCCCTTAGATTTCGGTCACAGAGATACAGGAAAGACAGTTTTCCCTGGTTTCATGTGAGTTTTTTCTTTTCAAAAGAACCTTAAATTTGAACCTTAACTTCGATGTACCTTAAAGGTTTTTTTTTTTTTTTTTTCTTTTTTTTTTTTTTTTTCTGAAGGTATTTGGTAGTCTTGAACTTGAATGCTAAGGTTTTAGGCTTTTTTTTCCCCTCCCCACCCCCTTTACCCCCCCTAAAGGTTTATTTGCATGATATCCAAGCCTCCTAGTGGATGGGTAAACAGACAAGGTTCTCACCAGGGACCCTGCATTTAGCATCCATGTGTACGTGGGCTTGTTATTGTGGTTTAGATACGTTCCAGCAGGAGCTCAGTTTTGATCCTTGCCTCGTATCCTTGGTGTACCCTGCCTCCTGCATCAGTAGAGAAATGAAGTGTCTTAATTTCTCAGGCTTCTAGGACCAGTGCTGGTCCTTTCCTTACAGTGTCTTAGTTACTGAAGCATGTACTTTTTCAGAGCTTTTGCTTACTCTTTTCTGTACTTTTTAGTGGACTAGAGAAAATTGAAGATAAGTATTTCTCTTTTCCAAAAGAGTATTCTGAGTGAGTACAGCTGGTGGAGAATGTATACATATCCAGTGAAACAGTAGGAGCCAGTATATGCTTTGTTTGCTTTTTCACCATTTATTCCTTTTTATTAGGCCTGATTCACCTAAAATACCTCTTCCAGAAAAGATTTTTTCCTTACGTGTGGTTTCTCCTCTAAGTTAGGTAGCTTTTCCTGCAAAAATTGCTGGCTGTTTAACTGTTAATAGAAGAACTTTGAGTCTTGGTGTCCCGCTGGAGAGAATTACTGGTACTTATTTTACTACATTTCTTCTAATTTGTATCTTAAAATATTACTTTTTGTCATATTGCTACTCTTTAAATTCCTCATCCAGAATGGAGATATAAAGGTAGTCCACTAACTCAGAGTGAAGTAATATTTATAGTTTTAGAAGTGCAGGAAATTCAGTCTTTAACCAAGATTATAAATAGCCCATAGACTCCTTTATTCATCACAGCCTGCCTTTTGCTGTGTGCCGTGAAATGCCGATGAAAAAAATCTATGGCTGTATAACAGGCTAGAATAGCTTTCTGGATGCAATCTATAAGTCATAGCTTTCTGTGCTGCCTTTGTCACTCTTTTCCAGTGAATTAGCATGACATGCCACTGCTAAACAGTTGGGGTACGTCTTTGCAAGAAGACAGGAGTCTGTCCTTCAATCTTGTGAGAAAAATTGAGTGAACTGAACATGATTAAATAGTCTCCTCTTTAGTTCGGTCAGCTAATGCGGCTTTAGGTTTTCTAGCCTGCTCCTATGTTTTTCAATCATATCACACCCATTCAGCTGAGAATGGGACTATGAAAGTACACTGAGTTTCTACCTCACTGAGACCTAGCCTTAAATAAGCTTAAGGATGCAAAGTTCAACCTTATTTACTTTAAAGTCAGTGGTATTTTTGCACTTAACTCCCACAGGATCACCAACATAGTATAAGAACTTGATTTCTCAAGCTATTTCACTAATTAAAAATTGATTTTTGGCTTTGTGTGGATTAAAGTTGCTACATACAAAGTTGTAGGTGGTTTTATGTTTCCACACTGAAAGCCCCGTTGCCATACAGCTTGTACGAGAACTGAGCTGGGAGTAGTGGTAAATCTAATTCTGCTTTAAAAACAACATAAAATACTGCCAACAATTGTACAACAACTGTGTACAGAAATATCTTGTACCTGCAAGAATTTAACTGATTTTAGTATAAAACACTTAATAAAACTGCCAGAATCAGCATTAGCTACATATTTTTCCCAGGCAAAATCCAAGTTCTGACTGCATATCAACTTCTTTTATTTGTTGTCCTTTTGGCTAAAATTCTTAAACTCTTTTTGGGCTGCCAGTTTGCACTGTCCATGATGATTTAAATTATATTTCCTTCTTCCCAAGGAAAGCAACAAACACCTTCTGGACTTGATTGTTTGTTCCTTCTCACGTGGAAAAACATGCTAGTTGTCAATAGACTACTTTACAGAAGCACTGGTGCAGGATGTCTCTCCCAGCATCTGTTCAGCAACATTTGGAGTCTAAGCAGATTCGTTTGATTCTGGGCTGCTCCAGTAAAAACTTCTAAATGAAGAACCTTTTTTCATGACCTAGTTTCAGTTTGAGCAATGCATTGAAGTTCATACTGAGCTGAGAGGAAGGTCTGTCTGGACCATAAACTTATAGTACTGTTTTACTATTGAACAATTCTAATTATTTCTTTAGTAGATTCTCAGGATTGAATTATCTTAGCAATTTTTTAGTTTTATTTTTCATTTTTCCAGGCAAGTGCAGGCTGGCAAGTATACAAGAAGCCTTCAAATCTGCAGTAGGAGTGATGCATGGTGAGTGTATGGCTTGACTATTGTGAACCTAAGACTGCCTAAATGACATCTCAGTTAAGCACTCATATTTAAAGCTCATCCACTGTAGCTGCCACCTAACATCCTACTGTCTTTTTCCTCATTGTGCTTTACATTGCGGTGGGGAGAGTACAAGTTAATCAGCAGGGTGAGTTTCTGGTTGCAAGCTGTGAATTGAAGGGATGGACTGTCTGAGGAAGCTCTGGACCCATACGGGGATGTAAGAGGTTAGACATTGAACTCAGAATGGTTCAGGTATTTTTGCTTCTGGTTTTGGACAAGTGTATGGGCTAGATGCCTCCTTTAAAGCACTGCCAGTGCTATTTCCTGATCGTTCTGGCTTAACCATTATAAGGTTATACCTTATGGTGAGCACATCAGTATGGGTGAGTGCAAAATAACAAGGAAGAGAACTTGAACTTAATAGAATGTACTTAAACCAGTACAATGTGTTTCTGCGTGTCGTTCAGAGGAAGGACATCTGTGTGTTTTTTTAGCTTTCTACTATTGTAGATACACATTGAGAGGTTGTATTTGCTCAGGTTATAGCATCGAATTAAAAACCAAAAACAATGGAAAAAGTACTGTTGCCTCTTTATAATACATAGAAATGTGATACGAAATGATATCTGGAGTTAATCAGTGAGGCTGTAGATCAGATGTGAATCAGTATCATTAAGTCATTGACCACAAGGAAGATTTATTTACCTACTTGTGTCCAGTGTAGCAATAAAATGTGTGGGTGTCCGGAAACATGTCAGAGTCGTCCTGCTGTTGTGGTGTTATAGGACGTGCTGTCCCTTTAAGTAGCTAGCTTTAACACTGTTTTTAATGATTATATGCTTAGTTACTTGATTCCTTAGCCTAAGTAATTGAAGTAGAATGTGCAGATTAACTTCTCTCACTTGTTTGTAGGTGGAAGCTGATGAAAATCCTTCTCATTTTGCAATTTTTCCTAGGTAAAGGGACAATATATTTAATATTTCCAAGAGCAGCCAGCCTCTTTTCTATGCTGCTGTTCAATAGGATGAGCTAGGCTCTCTGAGATCAGCAAAAAAGATGTTTGAATGACATAGACTATTAAAAAGGATTAAAAAATGTAGCTAGCTACACATTTTAATAGAATAGACATTTTGCTGGTAAAACATTCCTATGTAAAAAATTCTGTTGCTTGAAGTCCACATACTTTTAATGCTTCTTTCATTATTTTCTATAATTTCACATCATATTTACATTTACCTCAAATTCCCAATGAATAAAATCTAGTCTGCTTTCATTTCTTAGCGGTGATCCTCCTATGCAGTCTTACCTTCTGTTGACCTACATTTGAAGTGCAGCTCTCTTCTGAAAAGCTGACACTGACTGTTGAAAAGCATCATTTAAAATGGACTTACTGCTTAACACGACCTCTTAGAGTGAAAAGTCAGCAAAAAAAAAAAAAGCATTTCTGCTTTTTCCTGTGCACAACTTGGACATAATAATCTTAAAAAGAAATACAGGACATTTGCATTGCATATTGTTGAGGACTGGTTGTTGAGTTTCTGTAAGAACATGGAAGGGTATAATTGCAAAGGTGTGGCGGTGGTGGTTTCATAGGCCCCAGCAAAGTGGGGTGGTGGGGTTTGTACCAGCAGAAAGCCTCTCCTCAGCTGGTTAGGATCTGTTGGAAGGCAAATGAGAGACATATTCCGTCCTTCATGCTGCATAAGCAGTGCTGGTGAGTAGCATTGGAACAGGGCCTGAAAGATGTACCGGATTTTTTTAGCTTTCCTGGCTGGCTCACTTTTCTTTGAAGGAAGCTTATTCAAAAGTGGCATTTATGTATGTATTGACTGGCAAGGAAAATTCTGGATGGAAACACTAGCAGCTGTGGGGCTGGAGACATTAATTTCTTCCATTTTCTTTGAGTGTTAGCTTCCCTGTAGGTAGAGTAATACTATTTTTGGTATCAGTTCTGACTCTGAGTTTTCTTTAGCCATTATCAGGGCTGGAAGTAGAAACAGTAGTAGGTGGGAAAGAGAGTGAAATAAAAAAATGTTAGTATCTTAATCAAGAATCATTGGAGACAACTGGAGAGGAATCAAGGATAAAAGTAGTCTCAGGCCAGTGAAGTTATGGAAACTGATTTGCTTAATAGTAGAATGATACACAATCCATTTATCAAACTGTGGTGAAGGAATGGTAATGATGCTGTGCTTTGTGGAAATAATTTGCTGAAAGGGATTTCAAAAAGAAATAAGTTGGATAAACTTTGAAAATATTTTGCAGGGTTTGAGACTTGCTTGAAGTTTTTTAAGTTGGAGGAACTTGTAATTGAAACTGTGTTATAATGGAGCACCACGGTAAGAAAAGACTGCCAGAACATTCTGGCAGAATGTGGAAAAAGCAGTAAGAATTCACATGCTTCAGAGTAAATCAGGCTGTAAATTGGGAAGGAAAATAAAACAATGATATTTTTGAACCTAAGAAGGGCCTTATAATTTAATTAAAAGAAGCTTGTAAGAAATAATGCATAAGATTTCACAAATCATGAAAGAACGACCTATCTTAATCTGTGTCCAGGCTTTGGACAGATAACTGTGAGAAGTGAGAGAGGTGTACTGAAGCCTGAAAGTAAGAATAGTACCTGAGGAGGAGCAAAATATATTTAGTGCAGGAAAGAAAAGTGACACTGAGAAATTTTCCAGAGACCTTTCTATCTGGTTACCAAACTATCACCTTGAACACGAATGAAATGTAGATGCTTCTAACTTTGCTCAGTCATGCAGAAACCAATACTCTGTAATGAAAGTTACGAAAAAGGATGTGTGACTCAGTCACACTGGGTGCAGAGTGGAGTTTGTGTCTTAGATTGTGCAGTGGGGGAACACGCTTGTTAAATATGACCGTGAGCTAAATGGGATTGCCTCAGGAAACAAAACTATGTGTTCTATGGCTGAAAATAAGCCAAAAATTATTTCAGAAAGATATGCTGTCATAGAATAACATTAACTGCTGTAGATAAAGGGGAGAAAAAAGACAAACTAAGTGAAAATACAGGCAATACTCTAGGACAGGTCAGATTTTTAGAAAAGACATAAATGAAGCCATTAAGCAGAGGGTAAAACTAATATTTAGCATGGATCAGTGTGAGGAAGAATTATTACATGTTAACCTTTTTAACAAAAGGTAAAGACTTGGTGTTAAAGGGAAGCATTTTTGCATCTTATAATTACTCTATGCTCTTTCATATGGTTATTTCCACATTCAAGAAATAACGTGCCAGGGTGCTGCTTCTAAACATGTTGTTTGAGCCACAGATTCTGTGCTGAATACCAAAGATGCTGACTGCCCATAACAGATCTATTTGATCCTTATGACTTGCCCTACCAAAATACAGGGCATCCAGGGGCTGTTCCAGTGTGTGGTGCTGTCAGCTGAAATGCTGCTCGTGTGAGATGTTATCAGGTTCTTGGTTGTGAGGTCACACCTGTTACAACTGGAGAAACCTCAATCAGATCCTGTGCTGCAGTGGGGGTTGATGTGACCTGCTTAGCCCAGCCTGAGGACACCTGGTGACTTTTCAGCACTGGAGATGTTAGAGGAGTATCTGGAACTTCAGTTACCAGAGAGGGCATTATTCACGGAGAGCCATGTGACAGGAGTGTGGAGGGCTGAATCTCTGAAACATCAGAGATTAAAACTGCAGAGGTACATCTTTTAATATGGATGGAACTATCACCAACTGCCTGATGACTTTGATTTACATGTTGTTTTATCAAGACTCCTTTCTTTCAAAGGGAATGATTAGAGCTTGTTAGAGCCTGACAGATGGAGTTCCTTCCCTGCTTCTCATGTTTCCTTTTCAAAAGTAATTTTGGTTTATGTACCCAATAAAAATATATAAAAATCATAGTTACAAGATTATACCGAGTGTTTTTCTTGATTGCTTTCACCTAAAATACTGCAGGATGTACTCTGTAGAGGCTGGTGTCTAATATTACAGTGCTGATTGGATGTGTTCTTTTCTCATCTGTATTTCCTCTTAAATATCAATGAAGTACTTTGAAAATTTAATCAATGATATCAAAATGATATCAAATGAGTTATAAGTCCATACTTTGTTTTTCTGTCTAAAAAAATGACAAAAAATTGCTTCATCCACTAGTTCTAAATTGGCTAACTGCTTCTGCTTCTATAAGAGTTATAAGAGAGAGATGTGAAATCTTTTCTCCTCTCTTCATTATTGTTAATTCTTATGGCAGTTCTATTTGCCTCAGATTAATTTGGCCTGTGAGTGGCCCCACTCAAAGAGCAAATATCAAGCGAATTCTTGAGAGAAGTTTGAAACTGTAGTTTGGGATACTTAAACACTTGAAAGTTTCCACTTGAGGATAAAATTTCTCCTGGCCCGTGAGGAAAAGCCAAGGGATCCTGAATTTTATACCACTGTTTCCTTGGTCCTCTGATATGATAAGTTGGTAATATACCTCTAATCTGGCTCACCAGCTTCTTTTTGTACAGTGATAGTATACAAAAATGCAGAATCCCATAATTTCAGACTCAGGTAACTTGGCAGAATTTTCACCTTCTATTTGAAAAGATGGCTTTTCCATGTCAAACTTTCAGATTCTGATGAGGAGCACGTCATGATAATATTTTTTTCCCTGAATGATCTGCATTTAGAGACATTTAAAATCTGCATAGATAATAGCATCTAGAACTTTTCATATCTTTACCATTATCTCTTCTGGCTTTTTAAAAAATTTTCTTCCAAACAGAACCCTAACATGTCACTTACCATCTCGTTGTGGTGGCATAGCAGGAAAACCACGTTTTCTTGCAAATTCTGAGCTATGATGAATTGATTTTGTATAGGGAGGATCTTAAGGCTGCTAGATTGCATAGCAGGTTTTTACACATTGGAAGCCATATTTTAAGCACATATTACTACAGTTTAGGCTGTTGGAAAAAGTTGTGTACGAGTTTTGTTGTTCTGAAGAGGCAGCTTTGTATTCATTGAGGGGTCCTATGAAGTAACATCAATGGTATGTTCCGCTGTTCAGTGCAGGGAAAATGTCAGAAGATGAATTTAAAGAGGAGAAAACTCAAGGGTTGTGTTTAATTTTGTTTGATCCCCTGGATATGTGTGGTCTTGATGTGCAACCACAGATATAATGGAATGCCTCTCTCCAGGGAAAGGAGTATAAGATGATGATTCACATACTTTGGGGTAATGCATATGACAGATAGTGGAGAATGCCCTTACATGCCATGTTCTAGCCAGATCCTTTCATCACTGTTCTAATTCAGAGACCTGTAAAAACAGAAAGGACCAAGTCATTGACATAAAAATCTGTATTTTTTAAGTGCATCTTACAGTTACAGCTCAAGCTGAAAATAAAAAGTGAATTTCATCTTGTAAGAAGTATTTCGAAGGATGTTTTAAGAAAAATGATACGCAAATATGATTGAGGTTGGTAATTGGCTATAAATGCTTGTCTTCTGGGAAACCGAACTGGAGCAGAGACCAGAATGCCAAAGACTATCCCTCAAAAGGTTGTAAAACATCAGTATTCTGAGATCCCAAGTGCTGGTATTTTTGGCTTTCATGAAGATTAGTTCATTTAATTATATTTAATTTATTGATTGAAATCAATTTAGTTGATTTAATTGTATTTAATTACAGTACTCAGATTCTTGTTCAGAGTACTTTTGACTTATTAACAATTGTCAAAAATATTTGTCATACCCAAGATGAAATTCTGTCCACAGAGATGAGTGGCAGTATTGGCATGGACTTGAAACAAATCCATCTCTTATCTACTAGACCCTCCTGTAAGTAGTAATTATATTGTATTAAAACAAGAAGTCAATGAGCCAAATTTTCAGTGAAAAGATGAAACACTTGTTAAGTCAGATCTTTGCACATGAATATATTTAATAGCATGGTTGAATTTAAAATAATGTTAGGTTGCTCAGTTAAAGATTCAGAAACCAAGAAATGGCAGATCTTAGTCTTGTGAGTATGTAATATAACAGTTCCTAATTAGATTAATATGTACTGTCTCAGGTCATGCCACATGATGTTCAGCTGTCTAATTTATTGATTAGATTTTTTTTTCCAAGCCTTTGTTCTTTGTATAATTCAAAATTCATGGTTACATGCAAAAATCTATGTAATGTACAGAATCCAAAATAAGTAAGAAGGCAAATCTTCCTTAAGGGGAAAAATGTACCTTATCTATAGAGATCTTTTAAAAACTCCCTGCAAATGGATCATTTTATTTCCCATATAATTTATATTGATGCTTTTTAGTTATTTACATCTCATTTATAAAATGAACCTATGATTAAATAAAGTTATTGAAATTAAATTATGAATCTTGAAACTTTATATATATATGAAAAGTGGATTTATATTGATAGTTTTCTCTCCACTCCAGCAGCCCTGCACTGGTGGTTTTCAGCGATCTCCAGTGTCTTAAAGGGAGGTGAGGGTAAAGGTGGGAATAATTACTTTGCTAACAAAGTGTAATTTTATGGTACCAAACCTCTATCAAGAGACATCTAATACTCCTGAAATGTGCCCCCTCTCCTCAAAACCCCCTTCCAAGCTGACTTAAGTAGTAGAGATTGGCACTAATGGTCATATTAAAGTAAATTGTATTGGACTGTTGAACAGAGGACTGGCAAGAAGTGAAAAAGACATTCGTTTTTATCCATATTCACAATTATTTTAACCTCACAGTGGTAATGGTAAGGGGTAAATATACTCTGTTTGTAATGGAAGACTGCTTTTCGCAGCTGTTACTGCATTGGTGCTGGCTCTTTGATGCTTGGGATTCTAGCATATTAGAGAATTTTTTGTTTTTTATTTTTTTGAAGAGGTCTAAAACAGAGCCAGAACTCAGATTTTCTCACTGTGTATTTTTAAGTTTTAAAAGTATGTCTGATTTGAAGCCACAGGCACCTTATTTGGAAGACGAATCACACTGATGCTTTACATATGTTCATGCCTGTGATTAAAAGCTTTTTACATATGCATCCATCTCCTTTAGCTGCTCCGCTGTCCCTGTCTGAGAATAACAGCGCTATCAAAGTGACAAAGGCTAGGTTGAACTCCTAAGGGAAGTAATTATAGCAGCACAGAGCAGAAGGTAAAATTATCATTTGTGCGCTATTTTATAATGCAGTACCAAATATTTATCATAGTATTAGTAAAAAGGCCATAAACTTTGTGTAGATTTTAGAATATAACAGTAAACGAACTCATACTGCACTGAAAACCTTGGTTTTCATGAGACCCAGAAGAAATATGTTCTAACAATGGTTTAGTCACAGTATAAAATATTCAAGATATAGTATTCTGCTGTCTAGTTTTCTACAAAAAAATTACTACTTTTATCCACGGGTATTCTTACATGTTTGGATAGACCATTCTCAGGCTAAGCTCTGTCAGAGTTTACTGTGTCAGATGGGAGACGTAAGACATACATGAAAGGTAGGCAGTGGTTTTAGGAAAAATCTGGTTTTAGGTATCTGAATGGTCTCAATCTATATTTCTGCCTATGTCAGTGTGAAGGAATATTTTGTTATCTGCTGTTATTTGGGATAGTATAGACCATGGCAGTAACAAGTTCGATCTTTCGCTCTGTGCACACTTTGCAAGAGACAGCTAGGGCTTCTGTCTTTTCCTTATTTTCTTTACTGCCCTTTATGCAGCATACACTGTGCTCAACACAGGTAGTTAAATATTTGTTCAGTGCATAAAATACTTATTTCAAACAACGTGTAGGTGAGCTCTTCTTGCAATGCACAATGCTACTCATTGTAGCTCTGTGGATAACATATATGGCTCTTGAGCTGAGGTAAGGGGAAAAAAAAAGGCATAAATAAGAATAAGCATGAAATTCATATGCAGCATTAGGATCCATATGCTGAAGTATGTTATTAATTGATAAATTCATGCTTGATGAAATCTTTGGTAAACATTCATGCCGGCTACTAATGGGTCACGCTCATACACTGAAACTAAAACCAGGAAAATAATACTCAACTCCGTAGACCATTAATGACTTAATTGTTGCATTGATTGAATTTGGTGTATTATGCTAATACAGATCACAAAATATCAACAAATATGGTTTTGTACTGATTCTATAGAACAATTATATATCTATTATCAAATGTAATTGCATTCTGTTCTTTTTTAAACTTGGTTATGATATTATGTCTTATAGAAGAATCTGCTTTCAATAAATTTGGATTAAAATAAAAAAGTATTAATTGTCCGTAACATGCTCCAAAGTACACTCACCTTATATTTAATCAGTTTGCATGTATCCAGTAGTAAAAATCTTGATTTTCTGATCACTGGGTTTAAGCACTATAAATTTTTAATTGAAGTCTTTTGAGCCATGAAACATTTCTTAAGTATATTATACTGGAAGATATCTTTTTAGTAAATTTATCTGTATGATTAATGCACGTTTTGTATGGATAGAGCAGGTGCTATAAGCAGTAGTAGATTCCAGGTTGTATTCCCAGATGGGGGCAGCATTGCTTTAGAAAGAAAACCATGAGTCAGGTAGTCCTGGACTGCTCCCTGAGGAAGTCCTGACTGTTCCCTGATAAGTTCCCAAATCAGACTAATAAATCTGTGGGTTAATAAAATGTTAGTCAGATCAGCATGCCCCATAATCACTGCTTGTTGATCCATTTGTCTGTCTTTATCCAATAATATGATTTTAACCAAGGATTCATCAAAGAGGAAATTTTCATAGGAAAAAAAGTACAGAAAAGCTGAGAACCAACCATGCTCTTTTTCTTCTTTAGCCCTGGTAGGTAGTTTATCCTTAAAAATATGCGGCTAGTGTTAAACCTGTCAGGAAATTAATTATTGGCATTGCAACTTAAAATGTTCTTCAAATATCACTCTCGGGTTTCCAATGATTTCTTATTGCCAGTGTTTGGTTGTCTAAAGGATTGGAAGAAACAAGGCTGGTGATGTAGGGATTGAAGATGACTGAGTTTACTGCCAAGAACCCTCAAAAGCATCGTCCTCTGGGTGTTGTCTGTGGTGCATTTTTGAGTTTTCCATAGAGAGAAATTCCTTCAGTCAGGCAGTGTTTTTGCACACTCACCTCCCCTGTCTCAGAGGATCACTGCAGCACATGGAAAGGTATCTTTATTAATCCTGGAAAATGGGGAATACTTTGAGTAAATGGCAAAAAAATGAAGAAAGGAAAAAAGATAAAAGAGCAATTAAATCATATTTAGAATCTGTTACAGGTACAGCCTAGACCAATTTCATTTCTTGGACCTAGATCATCATATTTCTTCAGTTTAGTTCATTGTCAGTGTTTCCACCGTGTAAAGATAAAAACTGCACAAAGCTATTGAATTTTTAAAGGCAATCTGAGGAAACTATTTTTGCAGCTTATTTTTCTGTGGTTAGAGGAAATTGAGGGGAGAGACATCCTGTGTCTGCTCCTGTAGAACTGCCAGAAGAATTAGTCTTGAAACCTGCTGCCAATTGCTTGTTCATTTATTAACTGGAGGAATCCATTCCTCATTCAGTCTAAAAATAGAGGTGTGGCAATCAGAAGATTTGCATCTTTCTTTGTATTACCAAGAACGGTGATCAAAGCCTTGTAAGAATAATTGGTGACACTTGCTGCAGAAAATTTCTTCTTTCGAACAGGTTAACTGTCAGCTATAAAATTCCCTTCTGAGACGTAAGCAAGCTAGAGAAATGTACCTGTAGAACTTCGCCTTTGTGTGCATGAAGTTATTGTGAAAGTGTACATAACCCGGGGTATTTGGCATACATGTATTTAATGTGTACATTGTAATATAATATGTATGTTTAATATATACATTCGTATTTAAAAGTATGCATTGTTTGGATGTACAAAAGCCTTCAGAAATGTGTTATAATGGGGATGGAATTATGATTATGACAAGTAGGGAAATTACACATTTCTCCTCAGACATGCCTGCCTTCATAATGTGTGCCACCATGTTTTTACGTGAAGAATTCCACAAAAGTGTTTGTGGTGATGGCTTTTGGCTTTGTTATGAGTGGGGCAAGGTCAACAGAGCAAACACCCTACCCTTTTCTCTCCAATTTTGGCATTAATTAATTATAAAGGTGTGTTCGCATGTCGAATGTTATCTGAGGAAACTCGTATGCTGCATGTTATTTGCCCCATATCTGCAGGTTCTGAAATGCCACCATGTGTTCTGGGAGAGCCTGTGTAGCAAAAAACACATCTCTGGTACAGCAAAGGGGACTGAGGTCTAGAAAATGTTGAATAAGGCTGAAATCTTTCTGGATGACTGAACAAATTAAGTGTTGAACATACAGGATTGCCTGCAGCGGGTGTAAAATTACATTATCTTCAACCTTTGTGCAAGAATTGCAAAAAGAGTAATTTTGAGTTGCAATTGGAAGAAGACTAAATCCAAATACTTCCTAGGGAGAGAAAAGCTAGAGGCAAGGTGTGGAGGCACCATGTTCATATTGCTCAAATATTGTTCATATTTCATATCTAAGTCTGCATTGCAGAGAGAAGTTGTAATTACAGCATACAAAGGCACTCCTGAGTAGTCTTTAGCCAACTCAGCTGTATACTGATGCCTTAAAGCCTTGGTAATGTCATCTTCAGAAAGGAAGGGAACATTCAAAGAAGTTAGTGGTGCCCTTTTTACTGAATATGTCTGAAACTGTGAGAATGGGTATTAAAAATGCAGACTAATATTCTTTGATGTAACACAACTGATGGTAAATTTGAGAGCCATCTCCCTAAATGGGTGTCTTGTGCATGTGTTATTCCTAATATTTCTTAATAATGGCACTATTTATGTGGTCACTGTTAGAAATGCTCTCAAATTCTCAGAAATTACTTAGAGAGTAAAAAAGGGGTCTGAAATGACAGCATTTCTTCTTTTGCTAGGTTATGGTAGATAGGCTGTGGTTTTAAGACCAGTTTATAAACCTAATAATTTGCTGGATTTTTAAAAGGACAATAAAACCCCTGTTTTTTCTTGCATTTGCTTCAAGAATATTGTGTATGAAACAAGCAAAAAAAAGTGTCTGCAGATATTCCAAGATATTTTGTGGCTATGCACATCTGCAAAAAATAGGGGACCTAGCAGAGCACTAAATATTACAGAACACAAGAACAGGATTTTCTTGCTCTTTCCTTTTTGTGGTAGAGTCTTATAATTGGAACAAGTAAGCTATTAAACAGACATGGTTGTTTTGATTGCTCAAAATATTCCTAATGTTTTATGCATGCAGGTGGATTGCAAATGTATCATGACTAATTTATTTCTCAATTAATGTTAGTCCATTAACTAAAATATTTGTCTACTTGGATTTATTTTTTTTACATAGTAAACTAACTCTGGTTTTATGCCGATGCATTTCAATTTCCTCATTGAAATAATATTTGTAGAATAAAGATGCTTTTGATGTCAGGTTTTTCTTGGTGAAACTCCATTGACATTGGCCGTATCTGACAAAGTCCACCAGGTTTTGTTGCATGTGACTGACTGTAGTGATCAGTGACTGAACACTAAAGTTGTGTTCTTTGTAATTTCAGGATGTGAATAACATTCACCAATGTATATAGCAGATAAATGGAAAACCAGGTCTTATTGTCTAAAAGGAAATTTGTGTAGAATGTACTTTTAAAATCATATTTGCTGTATTTTACACTTGTGGAAGCTTCTCTTTACTTTTACTGTTCTATATACAGAAAATCTGTAGTACCAAAGCCTAACAAATGGTTCAATTAAACCCAAAACAGATTATGAGGAAATATGTATTCAAGGAAGATGTGAATACCTTGATATCTTTATTTATGACATGTTTAGTGCTAGTAATGTATATACCTCTTGATTGGGGAGTATCAGAAGAGTGTTAGCTTTTGTCATATAGCTTTTTACACACTTCTATCATGCGGCAGAATTATGGGAGACAGGGCAGTGTGTTGCCTTTAGATCTTTGATTTCATCTTTAACAAAGTATAGTTCACATCTGTATTGTATCTTCTTTTACACTACAAATGGATTTAATCTTTTCATGATGTGTACAAGGCAGAGTTCTAGTCCTTTCCAAAGATGTCTTATTTTTGCTAACATAAGTGAAACCAAATATGTCTGAGATTTAGCGTGATGGTACTAGGATGTTGTGAAAGCTATCAAGAAGTCAATTAAAAATAGAAAACACCTGGGAATTTCTGATGGGAGCTCTTTCATCACAAAGGGCTTAATAGTGTTGGTATCAATCGAGGGCTTTGATGACCCTGATCTGTCTTTTTGCTTCTGGTCAAGAAGTAAAAGTTGTTAAGGTATGGGAAATCTGGATCCAGGTGAATAACCAGGTACTGATTGTGCTCTTGCAGCAGTCTCTCCTTAACTTTATGTTAAACTTTCTGGAAAATGCCTGTTTCATCCTCATATAGACCAAAATAAACTTCTCAGCTTTGAAACATTTTAATTAAAATGGTATTTTTATTTTCGTAGCTGATTTACAGGTTTTGGCTGGGGTAGAGTTAATTTTCTTCATAGTGGCCGATATTGGGCTGTGTTTTGGATTTGTCCTGGAAACAGTTTTGATAACAGAGGGATAGTTTAGTTATTGCTGGACACAAAGAATTGAGGTCCTTACCCTGCCCCACCAGCGAGGAAGCTGAAGGTGGGCAAGAATTGGGAGGGGACACATGGGACAGCTGACTCGCACTGACCAAAGGGATATTCCAAACTCAACCCATGAGTTTTCTCACTTTCACTCTTCAGATTGTCTCCCTGATCCTGCTGGTGTGGGAGTGAGTGAGTGGTTATGTGATGCTTAGTTGCCAGCTGGGATTAAACTGCACCACCTGCCCAGTCATTTGAACCTTGCGACTATGGTCAAGTTCTCTCCAGGGCAGCATCTTCTCTCCTAAGGGCATAGAAGCTAGACCATATTTTATTATTTTCTTCTATCTTTATCCTTCATCAATGCAGGCCTCTGTCATATATTGTTTCTACATCTCTTTGCAACCTTTCCCCGCTCATATATTGGTGTGGAGAGCTGCTCAGTAAACCAGACTCAGCAGTCAGTTTATGTCTGGAAAAGCAAAAAGTAGAAATGCCTACCCCTTTTACCATCTCTTCTATTTACAGTGTGTATAAAGTGCTTAGACTGACAAACTCTTTACATATCCCCTAGGTGGCAGGGTGAAATGTAATGTCTTGATAGTAAAAGCTATGTGAAAATCCTAACCCGAACAAAGCTCAGTTCAGTGAGGGTTTTCTTCTCGAGGCAAAACTCAGCCCAGTGTTTTCAGGAGGATTTGCTCAGGTCCAAAGCTCTTTGGCTTTGCCTGGAGAGCATACAGGGTGCCATTCATGTTACCTATCTGTGCTTTGTATTTTTCACTGGCTAGTGTTCATTAAGCGTGCTAACTGGAAAGAAGTGTAATACCAGTTAACAACTTTTCACTTGGGAAAATCTCAAAATTAGGTTCTGGGAGGCTTTTTGTTGTCTTCAGAAGCTATGAATTTGAACCAAACTTATTAACCCTTCTAAAAGATATGTTCCACCTAAACTCTAAAGCATTTTGAACTTTTTCTCAATTCAAGAACAGACTTTGAGATATACTTTTTAAACTTAAACAATTTCTAGCATGATGATTTATTTTTTAAACAAAAGTTTCCTATTCTCATCGTAGCTTTCCATCTTTCTCAAATGATAGCGAGTGCTTTGCAAGAGTGGAGGAGAATGGAGCAAAAGTTCTGTAAGCAATATTTCTGTTCCCTTCTCCTTTTTAATTTTTACTCTGTTTTTCTTGGGAAATCGGCAACAGTAAGGCCATTTTTGTGGCCTGACTTGATTTTAGAGTGAGGTTGAGAGCAAGTTTCCTAAGCAGCAGCTTTTCAAAGAATTGGAGCCACGTCTGTAGAAACCATTCCACTAAATTTCTTGGTTTCTTCCAAAAAGTCAATGTTTCTATGCTATAAAGAAGAGAACTTAAAAAAAACCTCTGGAAAATTAATAGCTATACTATTTCTTATAGGCATAAATACCAGACGTGGAGTAGGGAATTTCTCTTACCTTTGAAAGTCGTGGCTGTATACATGCGGATTAACTTGGTCGTGGTACCTGTAATTCATCATTAAATAGTTCTGTGGTCTCACTGAATTTTTATGGTTTCATGAAGTATCTAATTAAGTCTCTTGTTGTTTTGTGGATTTTTTAATGGAAGTCTTTGCCTCTCTATATACATATAAGGAAAACATGGAAGACAAAAAAGTGTAGAATTCAGAAGTGACGTAGTTTGTGAGACAGAAGAGCACCTATTTAGAACTACAGGATGAAAGTTTCGTAAATGAATATGGTGGTAGGAATATTGTCATCTAAAGAACTTCAAAATTTTATTTTCTTATTTCTTTGTTATTGGTGAAGATAAAAAATGAGATTAATATCTCCTACAGAAATTGTGCTACTCTTAGTTCATCTCTTTATATAGAGAGATTTAACTAAAATTTGTGCCTTCAATTTTCGAAGGCAGCTCAGTGGTGAAGTATGGCCTTTGTAGACTTATGGAGCACGTACCACTGTGAACGACCTGAAGAAAGAATTTTATATGATGTCTTGAAAATGTAAGAGGGGGGTGGGAAATAATACTGAAAGTTGCTTAAGGGTTTATCAGAGAAAATTTGGGTGAGGATGGTGGCTGCGGGAAATTTGGCTGGTGAATGGAGCTGCTCTAAGTCTGAACAAACGTATGGCTGCATTTCATGTCACGTTGAGTACACCTATACTTACAGCAACCAGGAAAAGCAAAGGAGCAAACAAATGCTCTTTCCATTCATTTTCTTCCACTCTGCTGATCCTTAAGATGGCTGTTACAGCTATGGGCATAGCTGTTTTGGTGAGTCTGATCTGTGCAGTGCTCTACTTTATGACTCAGATGTTGGATATTGATCTTACTGGTTATCTTTCTTGGGATGAAACAAATATTTCAAGTTTTTGAATTTATCATTAGATTTAAATCTTAAAAGGTATGTGCTGTGTTCTGTTTGTTACCCTTACCCAGCACTTTTCACGTGCCCTTTCTTTTAGGCACAGGAAAGGGCCCAGTGACTCTGGCAGGTTAAGGGTGCTGTCAGTGCAGATCAGTGTCACTCTGGTAATGGCGTACATGACTGAGCAGAGAAGACATGGTCAGTGTGACATGATTGAGGGCGTCAAAGATTTCATACATGTTACTTTTCAGAATCTATTTGCTAGTTCTTTGGTTGTCTTTTCTGACCCACTGTGTGAGTCTTATTTGATGTCTCTTGTAATCATTAGTGAAAAGTCCTGAACCGCTTTGCTTACTGGATGGATGATCTAGAAGAATAAAGCCTTTATTTCAATCCTTGTGGTGTATAAAATTACTTGACCCAAGTTTGCTACACAAGAGGAAGAAACAAGAAGAAAGAGCAATTTAAAAAACCCCAGAGGTCTTGTGTTGCAAGTTTCACACACACAAACTCTGGCATTTTTATGTATGCCAGCTGTGTACACAAGTGCACTGGAAAGGTGAAGGTGGCCTGGCTTCCTAATTAGGTGTCCCTTTCCTTTCTAAATCATATTTAGAACAAACACTACTTTTTTTTTTTTTTTTTTCCTGTAGGATAGGAGCAATGCAGCTGTTTGGAGACCCAGGGGAAAGTTTGAAACTGTGGGCTCCAGTGAGTACACTCAGCTCAACATGCTTTGCTGTGGCAATAGGCCCTAAACAAAATAAGAAATAAAGCCTTCCAGGGTAGTTTTTCCCCATAAACAGAAATAATGGATTGTGACTTGCCTGATAGTCTTCAGGGGCGCCAAAGCCCTATCACAACCTGTTGGTTAAAAAGAAATATGCTTTATAGAATTCCACTAAGAAAGGTCTGGTGTTGTGAAAATGTAATTCCATGTTGGTTTATATATCATACATTGCTGGAAATTTAATATGTAATTCATCATATGCAATTGATGCAATATTGTGTTGCTACTCCATGCAGCTAGGGGCAGCTGGTGTTCCTTAGATAAGCTTTGTGTGAGTAAAGTAGATGATTTTAAGAGAATCTGCTGGATGAATCATTGTTAAGAGATTAGAAGCCCAAAAAATTGAAGGAAGAAGCCTCTAGGAAAATGATTGCCAGTTGTTAGATAAAAGAATTATAGTAAAAATGTCATCCATAAACTTGGTTTCTGGCTAATTATTCATAATATTACACTCCAAGAGGAGAATGGAAAGGGAGATAATGCAAGCTATTACAGTAAATGTTAGGACTTACTGGAGGGAATATTCTGTTCCCATCTTACCATATTGGCTGTAGACTTTCTGTGTGTGGAAGTCTTGCTACCACCCTGCAGAGTTGAGCTGTATCAACGAGGCTGCTAGTTTTTTACCATAAGATGAATAAACAAGGCCTTCATGGATGTTCATCAAAAAATAAAATTAGATCTTAAAGTGGGACAGCCATGTCAGCTTATTGCTTTATGCCACCACAAAATAAGTGGATTAATAAGGTAAACAATAATCGACTGGATAAGAAGTCTTGTTCTAGAGAAATAATAAGAAAATTCAATCTTTCTTTGACAAACGTGTCTGAAAGCCTGTTGTGCCCAAGTTTTACAAGGTACTGAGAACCTGATATAATCTATGTTGGATACAATATCCACAGCCTTACGACTGAGCTGAAGAATGAATGTCAACTGTGATTACAGTTTTCTTGCTTACAATTTGTATCAGATTTAACCTCTCTTGGAGTCTACTTTTTCATTTGGTTTTTAGGTTAGTATACACAAAAGGGGTGTACTGTCTGCTTACATTTTACCTTTATGAACGTTAGTTAAATATCCATGCTATCATAATCATAGTCCAAACCATTCCTGTTAGAAAACATAGATAATTGTAACTCCATGAGCAGGGAAATCACACTTACAACTGAACAAGCTCCTATCTCACTGAAGTGTCAAATATGACTTACTTGTTCAAAAACTTTGAATTTGATCATGGTTCTGAATTGATCAAACTTTTTAACCTCTTATATTCCATATATGCTCCTCTTTGCTAGGAGGCAGTTACTGAAGATAGTGTTAAAATACAAATGTAAATTTAATCTAAGCTTTTTCTCATCTCTCCATTCTGCTCGTGTGTTTTATAGTCAATATTACTGCAGCTGCCTCATCTCATTGAGTGCAGGTGTCTTAAAGGAAAATAAAGTTCTGAGGGAATTCCCCCTTGAGACACAGTCTACTCAATCAGAGCCTGGAGAAATTGGAAATGGCAAGTGAAAATGCAAAAAACCTCAGTGTAGGTGAAGACCAGATAATTGCAGTGCACATGAACAAGCAAGTACTCACAGACTTGATTACCAGCTGACAAAATACACTAAGTGGCCCAGTTTCCAGAAATAGGAGCTCTTTACTGAGTGCACGCAGTTACACATGCTAAACTAGTCACACAGGCAGACTTTAGCCTGCACATAGCCATTGAGATGCTTACCCTACTACCTAAAAGGCATTTGCCATAATGGTAGAGGTCTACAGTGTGATTTCAGGGAAATGAAGTGGAAAAATTGCTTGATCAGAACACATTAAATATATTTATTTTTAAGTTTGCCTTGAAGCAGCAAATTATGATGATAGCACTTTTGTTTTTCCTTGCTGATCTTAATTCTAGAAATGAGAGGTATCTGCATCTATAAAATTGTATCCCGGATGTTCTAAGTTCTTTTGTATACAAGGAAAATTGTATTGCAGTGAAAGTCTCTTGCAATAAAGATTGTCTTTAGTGATGGGGTTGAGAACAAATGTGGGACGTTTTTGCCTTTCCATCTGAATGAACTCCTCTTGCAGTTTTAAAAATTATAATTTTGTGTAGTCCTTTTTTTTTTCCTCTTTTAATCTTCTGGGAGCTATTTATGTCAATGGAAGATAAAGCTATTAAAACTAGTGCAGCATATGACTCCAGAAATAAGGGGCATAACTGACTTTAACACTGTAAAATATTTATAGTTAATTCTGCATGCTAGTTACTTTCAAACTTTGTGCTTGCTGTTCAATGTGCAACAGCAGTCTGAGTTACAATCCACTTAATTATGTTAGAATATGGTTAACAGGCATTATGCTACTGTGAATATTTGAGCTAAACTATGCCCTTGAATTGGAGTTCTTGCTGTTAGGAGCAACCGCGTGCGTGTTAAGCAAGTTGCTGCCCCTCCACTACAGCTTTATCTTCTCATTAAAATAAAGCTGTCTAATATAATGCCCTGGTGATGGTTTCCACGGGCCAGTTTGGGGACATGGGATGTCAGGCAGTCAGAAGTCAGTATCGGGGAAGGGGCTGTTCTCGGCAGGGAGCAATGGGTAGCAGCCAACAACAGTAGCTTGCTTAAAGCAAGTTTGTGTGCTCACTGATGCGACCCCTCGGACCCTTAGACTTTGTACAAAACCTATTCCCAACAATTGTTGAGCCATGTACAAGATATCCAACAACAATCATGCAGGTGGAAAGTTTCTTCACGGTGGAGTTATCTGGAAAAATTTTTCATTTCAGCAATGTTTGGGGTTTCTCTAATGTCCAGCCTGTGGGGAGGCCAATCGAAAGAAGTGTGGGCTGCAGCAAGAGCGTGGCTATGTTTGGGCAGTGACTGTGAGGCTTATTGGGTAAGGCTCAGCCAGTGTTTGTGGTGGAGAGAAAGCTTTGAGTCTCAGTCTTTGTGGGGCTAAACAGAGGCTGTCAAATAATTTAATGCCATTCTTTTCAAATTAGTCGTTTTTTGAGAGAAAGTAGTAAAGAGAAACCAGGGAAGTCAAACACAGTTTATACTCTAGAGAAATAGGATTGATTTTATCTCCATCATAACTATGTTGAATTTTACTGGATTTTTTGTAAGTGAGGTTCATCAAACATTCACTGTAGATACTGTATGGAAAAAAGAAGTGTGTGTGCATTCAAAAGTCTGTCTGATATGCACTTTCTTGCTTGTGATTTTATAAGATTTTGAATGTAATGTTCTTGGTTCAGATGAGATTTCTTTTTTTCTTTTTTCCTCTTCTGTGTTGTGGCAATGTGATCTCAGCTGGAGCCTGAGATGTGGCTATGACTGACAGCATCCCTTAAGCAAGGGACAGTGAGTGAGAAAAAACTGATTACCTTCACATTATTGTGTGATAATTAAAGCTGTGATCTAATTAACCTTTATTGCCATCATGTGGTTCTTTTGAGAAAACCATTTCTTAGTGGCATTCCCTTGCTTAATCAAAATTGCAAGGAAGTGGATAATTCTGAACTAGGACTTACCTGAATGGTTTCGAATATCCTTCTCTGTAGCACTGCCACATGCCATCATCTTCATTATCTCTAGCATTACTGTTTTTATGCATTTGTCATCCTAAATTTATCCTGGAATTACATATTTACCTTGGAAATAAAAAGCCATATAAGTCCTCGGAAATTTTCTTTGCTTAGGAAGAGAGATTTTTAATGCCTAAAATGGGATGGAAGCAGGGGGAATTTAGGAAACACATTTCAAGAAACTGACTTAGAACAACTGATCTTAGAAATGTGGTTGTAGTGAAACTTTTCTTGCCATACCTTTTCTCTTACAGTTAACAGGATTCAAAATGATGTGAAGTTTCCCTTACTGAGGCCACTTCTGTCTTCCTCCCTTTTTTCCCAGTGTTTTCTCAAGGATTTAAAGAGGCAGAGAGGGATTCATCTATAATGCCACCCTTTATTCAGACTGCAGCACGCTGCTTTCTAATTAAGGGTGCATTGCCAGAATCCTTCTTAGCTAAATTCTGAAGTGCCAGCTTTAGATTTAGTGTCAGCAGTCAGGAAAATGACTCAGAGGAACTCAACACCACAGATACTCAGCTTGGCAGAGTTCAGCACTGGGGATTCCAAAGCAGGAAGAAGAGAGTTTGTGGGTATCTAGTGTTTAGGGGGAAGTGAAAGAAGGAATAGAAAAGGGAGCAAAATTGTATGAAAATTACAAGTGCACGTTTTCAAGTGATAGAAATAGTGGGGTGTTTTGTGGGAAAACAAATAGAAAAGAGAGCATGGAAAGCATGTCTTCCTAGAGCTAAGATGATCCTAGGCGTATTCTTTTCTGTACAACAATGAGATTCAGCCAGGCAAAGTCTGAGACTTATTTTGATTTTTATAAATCACTATATATGATTATTTAGCAGCACAAAAAAAAA
>VZTG01004626.1:1069126-1080690 GCA_013397845.1 Melanocharis versteri
AAAAAGCCAGAAAACTCTCACAAAGAGTCACACAAACCTCCCAGTCACTTCATAAAGTGTTGCTACTTCTAGTACTGTAAATTCTAAAGAGAAGTACATGGTGATTTTGTTCTGTAGATAATATTTAAATAGAAAAGTATATGTCATTAACATCATTGTGCAATGGTAATTTCAACCTACCTGCTAAAGATGAGAAGAACAGAAGAGTTCAGCTGTGTATGAACTTTATAGAGTGAAATCACTGTATAAGATGACAGTTACAGTGGTACATTTGAACGCTGGTGTAGGATGATCCTACAGCCTTTTTTGAGTCCAGTAATGCCAGAAGGAATCTAAAATACTCTACCCATTCTAACCTGCATTGAGCAAAGCTTTTAAACACATGCATTGTAATAATCCTGCTATTTTAAACCCATAGGGATTTCTGTTAGTTCAGAAAATAAAACTGCAAGAACAAAGTACAGCCTGAATCTGTGCTCAGTGGAGCAGGTGGAGCTGGTAGAACTCCGCTGACTTTGTTATGCTGTCTGACACGATAGGCTGCCTCCAGGTAAGCCTGGCAGCCCAGGCTGAATAGGTTGTACTATTCATCCTGGTATCTTTCTTGTGGACTGATGTGAGTACACTGATATCACAGGCCTAGTGTTAGCAGTTTGGGTAACAGGCCAAGCACAGCTGAATCTTTGGACTTAATCTCGTGGGACTAAACTTCTGATGGTGAAGGTGCAAAAGCATAGGAAAAAATATTTGTAGGCAAAAGTCTGCCTTATAAGAGTTATGCAATGCCAACCACTTAAATACAGTTCTAGATATTTTGTCTATTGCATCCTGACACATAAGAATCAAGTTCTACCCTATTCTAGCAAGGAAAAGGAGTCAACTTCCCTGCGAGCTAACCTTATGGAACACAGTATCTGTTTTTTTTTACCATCTCCAAGTTTTTTGTAAAATGAAGCTATTTTAAACTTGTGTGAAATTCCAGTATATTCAGATGTTTGTGATGTGTCCTTAGTGACTTGCAGTATATGGCTATTTTAAATTGAAATTAGGCTTTAAAAGGAAGCATTTAATAACTGTTTATGTATCTTTAGAACTAGAAGTATTGTTTGGTATCTGTCACAATGGGAAATTTTAAAATACGTTAGCTATCTGATGTGTTTATTCCTTTGAAATTTTTCTCTAAACAAGTTTTAGTTCTTGTGGCTGGCTGCAGCATGTGACTAATCTTTCTGTGCTTCTTGCTTCTGTCAGGGAAATTTGCTGTAATCAAAAAGCAAAGCAAAGCAAAGCCTGAAAACCTCTTAAAGGATTTTTAAAATATGAACACGTTGGAGGAATGTGCCATTTTCCTTTAAGTTTTATGGTTAAGAAATGTCTAAATTGTTTAGAAAACTTGTAGCTTTAGATGCTCAAATTTATATCTGTATTCTAGAAAATCAGTATTATGGTCTTGTCTTCCATTGGTCTTTAGCAGTACTAAGATATTTCTAAAAGTCCATGTCAGCCTGTTGGGTCCATTCAACACCTGATGTTCTGCTATGGGAAACCTAAGCAATAGTCAAAGTATTCTTTCAGATCTGCGAATATAATGGCTCTTTACAGATGCTGGTGTAGTAGCAACTCACATTACACGAAAAGAACAGGACAAATCTGAATAATGTCAGGAATAGTGTTTAAATCTTTCTGCTGCAGCCTGTTTCTTATGAAATGGTCAGACCTGGCAGCAGAAGATCATTGGTAATTCATCAGCATTCATTGCCAGGGGCATAACGTGCTTTTGCTTTCCTGATCTTAGCATTTAGATTTTCATTGAAACCTTAGTGCGCATTTCTAGGAACAAATGAAGATTTGCATGGTTGTAGTGTTGTACATGAACTGACTTCCCTATAACATCTGCTGCAAATGGGATTCCTTTTTTAGCAGTAATATTTTCTTATTGTGAAGCTGACAATAAAAAATCAAATTCCTGCTAATTATGCCAGAAGTTTTAATAAGTAAGTTATTTATAGTTTCACACTAAGTGTCTGCTTCCTCAGTGATATAAATCAGCATAATGCTTTTTAGCTGAGAATGTATGTTCTCATGTGACAAAATCATTGACTCAAATCTACCCTTAAAAGAATTTTTTTCCCATGATAGCCTAGCAGGGCAGAAAGCCTTTGTCTTGATAAATGCTTTGACATTGTGTTTGAAACACTGTTCTACTCTGTTGCGAGGCCATCAAAAAGAAGCTTGATATTTAGTGGTTGTAGGAACGGTTTTCAAAATGAACCAATGGCAGCAGATCTGGGAGGATGATGAGGGAAAGAAGAGAACTGTTCCAAGATTTAGTATCAAAAATTAAGTGCTTAAATTACCAAGAATGAAAATGTGTAGTGTGACTTGTTTAGTGGAGTTACTGAATACCCTTTTTGGTGGTATTTATCAAGCCCATTTGGGTGCTGGAACTAACTCTCTGCCAAGCTTAGCTATGTAGATATCTTTATCTTAGTTTGATTGGAGGAGTAATCCCATGTTTGATAAAAGCTAACAGAAAAAACCTGTTCATTTTATGCCAGCCCTGGCTCTGGTAGGCTAATAGAACTTGTCTGTTTGGATCTAGAAGCAGTGCAGTCCATAGTGAGATGATAGGACATTGTTAGGGATGCTAATCTTAGTGAGACCTGGTATTTGAGGGAGCCCAAGGAATGCCAGAGGTACCTCTTCTCTATATACTACTACACTGTGATAGTACAAGAGAGATAACATGACCTCTTTCTTGCTTGTATATTAATATATGAGCAGGAACACTGTTTAATCACAGGAAGAAAAGCTCTATAGACCATTCCAGACAGCCAATTGCTTCAGTATCCTTGTTCAAGCTGTAGTCACTTGCTTATGGTTGTGGGGAAAAGGTTATGCTCACAGCAGTCCTTTAGTAGAAGTTGTTTTTGGGAGAGGAGAGAGAGCAGAAAATAATCTCATTCCTTGGTAGAGACTTCATAAAATATTTATTATAATTGTCTTAACAACCTATAAGGTCGTGACCATTTTGGGTAAAATGAACAGTCTGTTTTCCGAAATGACACAATAGTATTAGGGCAGAGATTGTAATTGAGATTCCTTGCCCCAGCAGCAGGCCAAAGGCTACCCCAGCAAAGCTGGATCCAAGCATCACTCTTAGTGGAAGAAAATATTTAATACCTTCTTTAAAAATGGTAAATGCACCATCTGAGGTAAGCTGTTTCAGCGTTTAATAATTTTTCAGCATTTGTTTGGAAAGTTTATGCTTTCTGCAGTTTAACTCAGTAAGCTCCAACTTGCAATTACTAGTTTTTGTATCCTTGTCAGCAAATGCTAAATAGATCATATACCCTCAGTAACAGATCTTTTTCTTCACATTATTCTGTGTCAGGTCATAACCAGTGTACAACCTTCTCTTGGACAGTGGAAAACAGACCTGAGTTCAAAAAGATTTTTCTGAGAAACTTTGACAGGTGCTAAAAATTATGACTTACAAGCCCATACTTCCATTATCTTGGACAAACATTTATTTGCCTAACATTTAGCTATCCAACTTGGCAAATGCTGATATGTAACTGGTTCTCTTTTGTGCATTTTGTATAATTTCTATAACAGATTTCCTCCTCATTTGAGTGTGGTATGATTTGGGGTGTTTTATATTTTTAAAGAGTAAACAGAATTCTCCACATCATTATCTGTATTAATGAGAATGATCTTCTATGCTTTAAAAATAATTGGTAAAAATATTTTGAGAGCAGTTCAAGACTTTAACTCAGTGTCCTTATTACTTCATTATTTTCCATGATCTTGCCAGTGTGGTAATTGTACCCTGTATATATGGATATGAGAAAACTTTGAGAGGTTTGGTTAAAAGAGCACTGGAAAATATTTCAGTTATTAAATGAAATCATACAGAAGAGATTTCAACAATCTAGCAATTCACTCTTTAGTGGGAGCTCCTAGTTGGGAGTAACTGGTAACAGGAGAACTTGTATTACTGCAATTGCAGCTTGCAGTATTTATTTGAAAATTACAGTGAGTATTCTAAAAGCATGGTATTAAAATATTGCTCTCCTACTTTTCTTAACAGCATGAAATTTGTACTTTAAAATTCAGTGATTGAGACAAACTTAGCATTGGAAGCATACAGTCAAGCTAAAATGTATTCGACTTAAAAACAAAGTCAAGCCATGTCAAAGATGACATCTGCTCCTGTTTTGACTATGTACTACAGCACATTCTTCTTTCCTTCGTTCTTGGGAGAAAAGAGACAGTGACTAATACACTGCTTCTGTAAGGAACAGGATATCTGTTTAAATCTAAGCAGATGAATAATCTTACTGACATCAGTGGGAATATTTGATAGCTGTAAAGAAATTGAGTTTAATTTTATAACAAATTTTTTCCCTATAAAATGTATTGTATCTTTCTTGATAGTTCTTATGCTTAAATCACAGTAATTTTTCAAACCGATCACTAAGGGAAAACCAAATAAAATTTGAAATTAAATTTTCTAAGAATGTCTTATGATGCAATGTTTCAAATATTCCCAGTGAGATTTTGGAACCTTATTTGCCTGAAGTTTGACATTATTAAAGCTGTTAATGCTTTACAGGTCTATATTTATATGCCTAGTACATCAAGATGCTTTTGATAATGTGTTTTAACTGTTGAAAGGAACTTCAGATGATGAGTTGTGTGTAAATTTCTCTTTTATTCATTGTACTCTTTCTAGGATCTTTCATTGAAAGGAAAAGTGTAAGCCTTCTTAAAAAAGGTGTTTCTGTTTCCTTACTAGGTCATATATTTATTGCAGCATCTTAAGTAAAGACATAGTCTTGCAGAAGTAATTGGCAACAATGTCAGCTAATAAGTCCTAAGACTTGATTTGTGCTGCTGTGGATGTGCTACTATGAATATTATTTGGTGTTTTTCCTACTATTTTTTTCCTAACATCTTATTCTTAGTATTAGTGCAGCAAGCTTGGAAAATTTTTTTGAGTTGTTTCTTTACCTTGACAGATTATTCATCACTTTACTTAGTCTAATAGTGCTGCAGAATATAGTACTGATGAGTTGATTGTCATGACGTGCCTCCAAATGGCTGTTTGTTTACAAGAGCTTCTGTGTTATCTGGTGAAGTCACTGAAAATTAGATTTGGCCACCAAACTTCCACTGAGAGAAGTAAATGCAGAGACGTGATTTTAGAATTGCTGAAATGTATATGAAGTCATATTTACTTTCACAATTTTTGTTTCAGACTGTGGTTATGAGATCTGCTTGTATAACTGGACATTTATTCTCTGGCTGCCTCCCTTTTTATTGAGGAAGTAGAATGAAGCTAGGATGCCCAGCAAAGCAGCCACAGGGTTTCAAGGAAATCCAGGTATGTTAGGCAAAAGAAAGAAATAAATTCCTTTTGCCTAAGTTATTAAATTCAGGAAAACTCTGCGTAAATAATCTGCCGCTATTGGCTGCCCCTTGACAGGTTATCAGCGAGCCCTTTGTTAAGGTCTAATTATTGAGAGATGCCTCTGCCCAAGTTAAGGTGCAAACGAGACCATATGCTGAAGTCAATGTTAGATTTTATTTAGCAGTAAACTGTGAGGTAGGGAGATAGAAAGAAATAGAAAATAAAGGAGAGAAAGATATCAAGCAGAAGACAGTCTCCACCCATGGATCCAGTGGCATCCTATTGGTCCTTCTTCACTGAGGGTTTCTTGATAGTGGGTGTCCCTGGGTTGTTCAAGACTTTTCACTATTTATACATTTTTGCAAACAAATGAATTAATGCTCATTGGCTACACAGTTCTCTTGTTCTATTGGTTAAACTATTTCCTTTTTTCTAATGCTAATTAGTTCTTTTGAGTTGGTGGGCTGCAATGCCCCCTGCCAGAATCACCTTTTACTCAGAGCTGATTTTAGCACAGCTGTTGAGTTGGTTTTCCGTGGGTATCCTTTGTGTCCATTATCAGTGATGCATTCTTCTACCCCTTTATCTCCTCCTCGGCCTCAGGTAACCCTTGGACAATAGTACCACCTTTATCACATCACGGTGGCTTAGCTTTCGGTCCAAGTTCCAGGTATCCTTGGAGGAATATTTGAGGGAGGCCAGGCTTTGGTGGTCACAGACGAGTGCGTGCTTCTTTACACGGTTTGTCACAGTGGGAGTCAGTCAACTGCGATCTTTAAGTCCTCACAGCCTTTTAAGCAAGGAGGAAGCCTTAAGGCACCATGCTTGACAATTAGATCCGGTTCCGGTGCGTAAATGACATCACAGGGCGGTGCTACAGACCTGGCGTTTAGGTATTCATGCTCTATTGGTTGACACACTGCGAGAAAAATCTCTTTGTACTTCTGTTTGCTTCTACTTAAATTTCTAAAGATAACGTGAAATGTAGTAGTTTGTACTAGGTGGACTACAAGGATAGATCGAGGAGTAATTTGCTATTTGTAGCAGATTAAATAAAGCTTTTACTTCAATCAAAACATCTTGCAGCTGAATGTTATAATCAGACTATCTGACTTTGGGAGAACAATTTGAGATGACCAAAAGACCTTGTCAGGTTGTCTTCATGAAATATAATTTTCAGTTTCTCTCAGTTATTGAATAGTTTCAAATTTACAAAAACCTCATGGCTACATCAAACGTACTGCACATTGAAAGTTAATGAAACCATTGCTATCATGCAACAGGGTGCTGCTATTACATTAAGATCAATAAGGAATTTGGTCAGCATGCAGTTAGAGAGTAGGGAAGAGTATTTTGACAATTATATCTTGCAAATTTACTAAAATGTTCCTATAAGGTTATTTAGCTGAAAATGTCTGGTGGCACAGACATATATTTGATAATGCAGTAATCTGATTCTTGGGGTTTTTTTTCTTTAAAAATTAGGAAGAACACCTGACTGCTCATACTTGTAGATTTTTTATTTTACAGTTTTGGCTGTGGCTACTGAATGTATGCCTGCTTGATTTCTCTTGGGTTTGTAGATTTGTGTTTTCTAAATATCAGTTTTTCCTGCTGCCACACTTTCATGGTACATTCATGAGGAATGGCTTGCAAAGTTATCAAAACTCTTCTGTGGATGTCTTTTGTAGCAGAAAACAAGTCTGTTTCCTGTGTGACTATGTATTTTATAAAAATATATTAATTCTGAACTCCTGCTCCTCGCACAGTGAGCTGACAGTTTGCAAGTGACAGATCTGCTAAATGGCTTTGCAAATAGAAAAAGAATTTCAACTAACTGAATAATTGCTTCATAGCACCTTTCATGTCAGTAGGAGTCTTTTCATAGAATACTGTAATCTTTGGATGTGGCCTATATAGCCCATTTAATGCATTTAAAATATTGTAAGAGCATAATTAAATCTTGCCATATTCCTGTGTTCCTTGACAATATCTCCCTTTAAAGTCATAATATCCTATTATCTGAAGTAGGTTCAAGTAGTAGAGGATCTTGATGTACTATTCAAAGTGGTTTTTGTCCTGCGGGAACAGTGGGCCAATCATGTCAAACCCTTTTATCATTAGCAGTTACAAGCTCTTTCTAGAACTGTTTCAGATTTAGTGATCTAAAGGATGAATCTGTCACCTTAAATAGTCTCCCTGTTGACTGACCTTTACTCTCTCCCAACCAAAAATTCATGGTTATGTAGGAGAAGTGAGTATTCAGACGAAAACTCTTACAGGATTTTCTGTTTTAACTTTAATTGATGTAAAATATGATGTACCCAATGTCACTTCTCATGCTGTGGCAGTCCTGCAGTTCTAGGGGTGACAAAAGGAGAGTGATACTGGTGTGAAACAAGGCAGCATAGTGATATCTATACTGAGGGAGAAAGGACAGGACAGTGCAGGATAGAATGCTGTGGTGGGTCACTTTGTGATCGCATCGTTTTGATTGAAAATGCTCAGCCTTTCTTTGAGAGTTTTGTGGAGCAACAGGGAAAAGAAACGTCTTTAGGATTAGAAAATGTAAATATTTGTGCAAATACCAAGAGTTCATTGAGCCTAATGAGGCTAGATCACCTTTTAAATAGGTTTAAGTCTGGCGTTTTCTTTTTATACAGCTGAGTAGGCTTCTCGCAATACCAGGCCACACTTAGGAGATTGTCCTTTATTTACAGGAACTTTTCTCTAGCCCTACAAAATATTTTCTTAGGGCTGTAGGGGAATCCTATTTCTTGCCAACGTAGTCTAAGTAATTTCTGCTGCGCTCTGTGGAGTTCCTTTGGATTTTTCAAGAACACATCAGAAGACAAACCCCAAGTTTGTCCCAGTGTATGTCACTGACCAGGTTTTTAAAGGTAGTTCCAGTGCAAGTGGCTGTTTAGGGAATTGAAAAAAAATGTACAAAAAGATTAAGATAAGCATGGCACTTTAAAATCAGCAGGTATACAGTTATCAAGTTCTTGATATGGTTAATTACTTGGACATGATTGAAAATAAGAATGTGGAATTTCAATTGAATGGAAACAGCAATTATTTACAAGAACTAAAAAGAACACAGTTGCGAAAGTCTTGCCAGGCATCAGTTCCAAGGTTCTGCTAATGAATTATTAAACTGAACTGTGGCCCTGAAAATAGATTTTTTTTAAGAGAGGGAGAAAATGACATCTCTTGAATGATCTGAAATAGATGTGTCAGTAATTGACTTTGAAAGTGTTGTGAGGATATTATGAAGGTACCATCTGATTCATACATTTTTGCATCAATTGCATGGTTTAAAGTAAACATAGAGGTTCCTAATTACGTCTTTGTGCAGCTGTCAGGCTACTTTTGTCTTTGTTTAGAGTTATGCTTTCAGTCTGTGATAGAGCACCAATTATTACAGCATAGACTTTGAGTGAAGGAAATAACTTGAAATGCACCAAATTATCTGAAAATAATTAGGTATGTGCTAAGTGGCATTTTTCTTGGGACTAGAACTGAGCAAAGGACTAACGGTGAAAATGTTTTCCTAAATGTAATCCCCACCCGCCCCACCCCCCTCAAAAAAAACCCCAAAGTAAAACATTTGGGAAAATTTTATTAATCTGGAGAATTAAATATTAAAGTTCCATATTGCTTTTTTCAGGAAACCCAGTGAGACACTTTGAGCATTCAAATATCTGAGAACCAAAACACAGGCACACATTCTCACAATGTGTCTGCTGTCTCTTTTGCCTCTATGAAGACTTGCACTGATAGGATACCAGTGTCTGAAATGACCTCCTTGTGCACAAATACATCACTTTCCACTCTCCTAACCTTAATATGAATTTATTTTTTCATGAATTGAATTTTATGAATTTATTTTAATATGAATTTATTTGCTGTAACCTTGAAATAATAAAATGAAATATAGCCAGGTGCAAATTTTGAGTAAGAAAAAAACTTAGTTTTTCTTGAGGAGACTTTAGTTGTATCATCAATGGGAACAAAATTACTGGGGTGGTTCCACAGAGAAAAGAATGTCTTATGCCCCCCAAGGAGGTAGCTGGAGATCAAAGAGCATCCTTATCTTCACATAAAAGTCTCTGAGTGAGCACAGGCAGGCAGGCAAGCAAGTGAAGACCACCTGAGGGAGAGGGAATAATTACATGAGTATCAAGTTATGCTGCCTTTCCTTTAAAGTGACAGAAGTTACTACAGTCCATGGGGGTAGAAAGTGTGAGAAAATTTTGCAAGCAATCCTGATACCTCTTAATGGGGAAACAAAACCGCTCTTTTTTGGAGAGGCTTGAGGTACTGTGCCACTTGCACTGTAAATTTTACCTGAATGCTCACTCGTGACTCTATGAGCAACGGTTGGAATTGCCTCACATGTAGAATTTAATAAAAGACATAATCAAAATTCCATGAATCCTCTGCCAGGAGGAGCCCTATATAGTTCTTCAAAAAATTAAAGCTCAGAACCCCAGGCTTGTCACAAATGGGAGTGCAAATATACAGCTTCTTCTATAACTATGATATCCTTTAAACCCAGGTACCACAAGGTTCACAAGGAGTTTGTTCATTCTGAGTCTTTTAGAGAGGCCGCAGAGAATATCAGTGCACCGGAGTTCAGGTTTAAAGTGAATGCTAAAGTTAAACTTATGGCTAATACTTAACTAGCCTGATTTTGGTCTTCTTTCACAATGTATCTTAGATATGAGCATTTCAGCTGAAGTGAAAGCTCTTAAATTTCTTAGAGTTTTCTAATTTTTTGGTTGAAAGAATTGTTTTGTCTTTCTGGGGGAAAAAAATTCCACTTTCAGTTAAAAAGCCTGCATCCTTTTTCCAACAGGGATGAAAGCCTGCGCTGAGACAGCAAGAAAGGCTGGGCCTTGCCCTGTACTTTCTCTTTGTAGTGTTTAATTTTCCAATTACTGTCAGTAAATCTGATTTTTTTTAAGATGAACGGTAATATTTAATAGGGAAATATGAAATTTTACATATCATTGAAAGTATTTTATTTTTAAGATCGCTACCAAAATTGTCAGACCAGCTGGTGAGTTTACAATGTCTTTGATTCCATTAGACCTTCTCGATAGCACAGCTCTTAACAGCATATTATACAATAAACTGCTTGTGCTGCAAATTAATCTGTGGGATGCAGGTATCAAACTGTGCAGAAGTCTATAGGATTGAGGACTAAGGATGCTGTGTTTCATATATACTAGTTCTGGCTTCCCAGATATTGGGGTTTCAGATATATCTAGTTATTAAATTAGTGTGTGGTACTCATAACATTTTCTTTTTTAACCCCTATTACTGCACAAATCTCTATTATAATACTTCAGTTTATCTGTAAATAGCTGTATCCTGTGGTTAAAAAAGCAGATATAAGGCTTGAACTAGAAATTTTTTTCTGCCTTAAAAGTGAAGATGAATAACTGACTTCAGGTTCCATCTAGTTGCTTAGATTTGCTCTGCAAATAAAAATAATCAAGTCCTTTAGAATACTCTGTATCCTACACAAGTTTTAATTTCCCGAAAAAGACTTTTCTCTATTACATTTTTTCTGTGTTCTTCAGTTAGTTCTCTAGATGATCCAAGAGATAGAAGAAGGAAATGGTGAAGGTCATTTTTCTTCTTTAATAAAAAGTAAATTAATGATAGAAAAAGTACAGATATGTGTAGCAGAATATGTCAAGATGCACCACGTGAGAAATGTCCATAATTCATCAGGAAATGTTATGACAGAATATACAGATACCATTTTTAGTTGCACTGATAGATCCACAGGTAAACTTTGATTAACAGTTTCCATGTACTGGGACAAAGCAGCCAGGATTTGTAGACTTCTTGCCTGGAATGTGCGACACTACTGAAACCCATAAAGGGAATAAAACCTCACCCAAGTGATTCCTGCTGTTCCCTGTTGCTTCACATATCATATTATTTAAATTATACAATCTGGAGCAGGTTTTCTGAAACTGAATGTTTGCAGTTGTTAGAATCATGCCTGAGGTAGCTTAGGGGGTTCCCCTGTAAATATCTGTCTTGCTTGTCTTTCACTGCATCTGTTCAGATTAGGAAAATGCTACACTCATTTTAGTCTTTTACGGACTTTTTCTTTTTTTTTTTCTTT
>VZTG01004626.1:1080712-1218638 GCA_013397845.1 Melanocharis versteri
TTTTTTTTTAGGTAGTAAAATCTGAATTTAGTTGAGTATTTTAAAATACCACTTAGCTGCTGAGAAGTGCTTGGGTACATTGCAGGGCAGACGGTCTATCTTCTACAAGCTACGGAAGAAATCAGACTCTCAGATGGTACAAAACAAAGTGCTTCACTGACTTCCATAGGGCTTTCGTCACTAACTCCCGTATTTCCTACCTCCTGTCTCAGGTATTACAAAGTATTAAAAAAACCCCAAAGGAGCTCAACATACTTGTTCTTCAAACCCTCCTTCCTCACCTCGCCAGCTTCTATACTTGCTGCAATAGAATTAAATCCAAACTCCTTTTTAAGGAGGGTCATCTAAGTTCTTCAATATAAGGTAATAAAATCCTTTCTAGAATTGTTCCAATACAACTAATGTGAAACTTCTTCTTAAGTAATTTAGCTCCATTCTACTTCTACAGATATAGAGATGCAGAGAGAGAGAGATGGAGATTTGAAAAAAGAATTTTACTTGGAGTAGATGAAGAACTTAACTAAAACCAAGTAAAAAATGTTCAATTCCTTAAATTATCTTTGTGGTTTGGTGGTAGGTGTTGCCAGAAGTCCAGTAGAAACTCTGCAGTAAGCAATTTTCTTCAGGCCATACAACATGTATGGAAATGCTTCCTTCTGGTTTAAAGTGAAATTTTAACTGGTCGCTGAGAGTTGTTTTAGGAGGATGAAAGTATGGGTTATCTGTCCAAGTTTTCAGCTTAGTAAGTCTACACTGTGCTGGTTATGTACGTTTGCTTTTGTTCTGTTAATCCTGCTAGTCATTGCATGCAGGACTTTCCCTGGCATGATTTTCCTCTGACAGCCATGGATTAACAAGTAAGAATGAGCAAGCACATCTGATATTCAGGCAGATAATCAGTCCTACTGTGAACTAGCTGGACAGTCTAGGTGTTACCCTGTAGGCTACAGTGTACATCTGGGCACAGCTAAATTACACCGTGGGTGATTGGAAATTGTCACGAGATATGAAATGTCCCTCTGACACAAGTGCATTCGGAGCTAAATAATGTGATCTGGAGAGCAACTATGGCATGCAGAATTATGTTTTGGATGATGCTTTTTGAAACAAAATTGTTCTGAAGGCTCTAAGTTCAATCCGTTTGGTTTGTGCATTGGAAACATTCCACTCAGTGCTGCTGTCTTCCCTGGTTTGCAAAGCTGTCAAAAGGCAGAAGAATCTGGGTAGTTTCTTAATGACTCTTCTGAGGTTGCTGTATGTTGTGTACATATAGACATCTACACACAATTTTTGTCAGTGAATTCTTGCATGAATTTTCAATGCTATGGCACCAGAGTGCATGTTATCACAGTCATGCGTGCATGTCTTTATCTCCAAGCATTTTCTACCTTCGCTGTTTCTCATCACAATATGTAGTTAGCAGTGGAAGATCAGCAAGACCAAGTGCTTTCTGTGCTCTCTTCTAGCTTTCTGGGATTCCAGTTGCAATTCTATGTATTGTATGTGATCTTACCTCTGCTGTGATACAGAAACATGCAAGACAACTTTACTTTTTTGGTGGTGTTGTCAACTATAACTGCATTACCAAGGAACTACCTAATGAGAGAAGTTCTGGGGCAGTTCACGGATTGTAATTACTAAAAATAAAATGAGCCACGTAGGTTTCTCATTTTTCACCTTGAGTATTGATGTACCCAGGATCATTTTTCCCTGAATAGATTGTGGAAAAAGAATGATTAGTCTGACTTCCTAACAGGATACAGAGAAGTTGCATTTTCCCTGGTGTGTCCTTGGTAATATTACTTACAAAAATGTCCACTATTAAGTTTAGAATAGACAAGGACAGAAAATCAATGGTTTGTTTAGGAAACCATCCTAAAAGTCTTCGCTCTAAAAAGATCTGGATTAGTCGGTCTAACGGTAATTTTTTTTTCTATTGTGTTGTAGAGTTCACTGTCAAAGTTTCCTTCCACTTTTCATATACTTTAACTAGCTTTTTCATTGTTCTTCTAGTATCTCTTCCTAATGTTCTGTATTGTCTGTTTTCTGGTAGTAGAATTGCTCCTTGTGGATCATTTATGAACAGTTTCTTATGAATTTTAACACTGTGAGGTACATTATTCTGGTACTGATTACACTGTCAATATTGCCTCACCACTCTGACTTGATTCCCTTGGTTGTGCACACTGACTGCAGTAATCTTATGGTGCAAAGACGAGTCAAGCTTTTTCTCATTGTCTGACAAAGGTATTGGTGTCTCCTTTACAATTGGTCTGCTTGGCTATATTTTAAAGTAAGTATTTAGCTATAACCACGTGATTACTTAAGTTACAGTCATTCTTGTGCTTAAACATCTGCAGTATCTGAGCATTAGCTTTACTCCCCTCTCCTCTGAAGAATAAAGATTTGCAGTATTAGAAATACCATCCTTTCCCCCCTCCCCTCTCCCTTTAAGTTTGGGTTTAGTTTCTAGCTTTATTCTTTTCCATTTTTAGCCATAAATCCCTTCTCCCAAATTCTCCTTGACCCTCAGCATTTTTCATTTATGGTCTTTCTAGTTTCTCCTTGACTAATCATCTTGTATGTTTTTTAATAGCCTGGAGAACTTTACGAAAATGCCATTTTTAATCTCATTTTCTGTTTCCAGCATGCATTTTAGTAATCCTCTTTTCTTATACTACTTGCAATTAATGTATCCCATTAGTGTCCCAGACTATCAATGTGTCATTTGCTCAGAGGATTAATGTTGAAAAATGTATTAGCACTAATACATAGTAAATGAGAGGGATTCTTCTTGTGCTTCTGACTTCAGCATGCTCACTGGAAACAGGAATGCTGCTTTACCTGGAATCCTGACTAGAATGAGCATAAAATACGAACAAGGACTGCTTCTCAACAGATGGAGTCTCCAAGACATTAATTAAAACCTGCTTCCAGTAGTAGGTAATATTTTCCTGCAGCCCGTTGAGAATCCTCTTGTGGTTGTGAGTTGTGTGTTTTATGGTGACAGCCTTGCCAAATCAGCCTGCAGAAGTAAAGGCTAGCTAATTATTGAAATACTGCTCAGGATTAGCTTTATAGCTACAGTTTTGAGAGGAAAGAAGAGTACAAGAATAGATTTCTGGTGGTCTTGGGCCTCTTCAGATCTGATCAGGCCCTGACAGGAGTAAAACCAGCCTTCAGAAGGGTTATGCTCTGTCGCCTTTGAAAAAGACTTTCTCATGGAGAGGTCAGGTACCCAATGTGCATCCTGGTGCATGCAGGTTTGAGTCAATTCTGTACCTTCTTAGCAACCATATTACAAGATGTCAGAGTAATTTCTATTTCTTGGCCTAGACTGAAAAAAAAACCAACAAAAAACCCCCAATATATACACACACACAGACACAGACACAGACATTCTTAAATGTCTTCTCTAGACCTAACAGGTATTTTGTTTGTCAGTAGAAAACAATAAATTGGCTTAATCTGTACCTGGGAGTGTTTTACCTGTGGCCATTACCGTTTTCCCAAACTACAAGGACAACATGCTATTTGTGAAATTGTTTATTTGCCGGGCCAGCCAAAGACTGAAGTGTCAGGATTTTCACTACTAAGTGTTTTATATTTATGTTACGGGAAGATCTGGAAATGGATATATTCTTTGTTAAGTCTTGGTACTGACAGAATAAGTGTCTTCTGTAACAGGAGCAGGCCCTACCCCTGATATTGGCCTGAACTTTGCCAGAGTTTGGGTGGCGCTTCACTGTCAACTTTTGGACTATTTTGATCAATACACCTGTGCAGTTTCAGTTTTATAATTTGTTGAGCTTGCAGTTGTTTCTGAATAAAATTAACTTGAACTGCATAAATTTTGTTAACAATCTGCTTGTTTTTGTACTTGTAGATTTTAGAAAGATAAGCTTCCAAATTAAAATATGGACTGTATTTGTAAAGTATTTGTTTCATTCCTGCATACCATGGGAAAGGAGGATCCACAGGCTGCTAAGTCTTACTCCTTGGGAAGAAGATGGCTCAGAGGGGAATATCATCAAAGTGTACAGATACCTGATAGGAGTAAATAAAGAAAGTATATCCAGGCTCCTCTTAGTTTTGACCAGTGAGAGAAAAGGGGACAATGGACACTAACCAAAATACCAGACTCTCATAAGAAAAAAACTTTTTTTTTAACTGTGAAGGTGATCAAACATTGGAGCAAGTTGCCCAGCTGGTGTAGTCTCCATACTTGGAGATATTCAAAACAGGACTGTAGGCAGTCCTGAGCAGCCTGTTGTGGCTGACCTGGGTTTGAGCAGGCAATGTTAAAGTAGTTGAGTAGATGACCTCCAGCTACCCATTCCAAGCTTGGCATTTCTGGAATTGTTCCTAGGATGCGAAAAGGACATTTGAATTGGATTTTATAACTGATGAAATCATAAAATGAATAAGTAGATTACAAAGCGTTAACAGAAACACCGGGAGTCAGGATCCTGGTTTTGTAATAACTGGGTTCATTCTGTGATGCCTGAGAGCCCTGGTAAATGAGCATGATTTTATCTGTTGTTTCTCTTGCCTCCATGATCTCATTTATAGTGGAAATAGGAAATAGTGGCTTCCTTTTGTCATATGTGTCTGTCCACAAGAATTTTTACACCAATTCTCAAAAACCAACCTAAATCCAGTGGTCATAAATGGTCTGTTCAATGTCTTTAAAAAGAATAAATTGCTAACAGTTGATGGTAGGGTGAATTTCAGGCAGCAGATACCTATAACATTTTGAAGACCGTTGAAACTGTGTCCAAAAAGCGTTCAGTCAGGGTCTGGATTGTGTTTTTGCCTTATAACTTTATTCTTGCATATGAGGATGCGGGGTGGGCAGATAAGAACTTTCAGCTATAAGGCTCATCATTAGAGATGATCTAATCCTTCAAGCCAGTATAGACAGCATGATTATCAGAGCTGGAAGGAAAACGAAAATATGAAAATTAGGTAGTAAATCCAAAAAGTTAGTTTGATTGTTGAAAATAGTTATTTATGTTATTAATTCATGGTTGGATCTCTTCCCAGATGGTATTGTTGAAAAAAATTGTCGTTTGTTCCTCTATTACGTAGAGGAAAGAAGACATACTATTCTCATCACTAAGTTAAAAATTACCTGCATTGAGGAAGGAATTCAGAGGAAGATTTAAAGGTACTCATTCTTCCAAAGTTCATACATGTCTTATGCATGCTTTCACAGATGTTTGGCTGCAACAGTGCAATTGCAGAGTGTGACAGCATGGGAATAAATGTTTCCATTTCTGAGAGCTGAAACTAAGGAAATGCCTCTTTTTAACCATTAGCTAAACTGACAGGGCATGCAACAGGGCTATTCATTCTTTTCTGTCAGCTATCAAGGCTTGGTACTTTGTCTTGTTTGCAAATGTTTATTGCACAATTCTGAAAGAAACTTGAAATGGTTAAGAGCCTTTCTCTTCAGTGAATGCCATGATGTATAATTTTTGGGGGGCAGATTTGTGTCTGTCTGGATTTCATGGACAAGTACCACTTTCCACATGTTGGGAGTTTGGACTTTTCTTAGTATTCTACAGGCAAAATGAATAATTTCCAAGCTCTTCCAACCACCAGTCTTAAAATTCACTAGAGTGTGCAAATGTGGCATCTGGATCTTCTTCAGAACCAGAATGTGACACATTGCAGAAATGCAGAACAGTCTGGATAATATTGTTGGATATTTTTGTAGATGAGTCCTTCATTTCGTCAGTCTCTCAGCTTTTTATATTGAATAGAAATATTTAGTGTGTTCATTTCTTATCTTGCGAAATGAATTGCTGTATGAATTGACCCACATTCCTTAATAAGAAATAATTTTAAGCCAACCTTAATGTGCAGCTTGATGTAGATCTTACGATTGCCACTAATTATCTGATACAAAGATAGTGCTAAATTTATGATGCAAGCTGTTAACTGGGTGTTAAGGCAATGTCATTTCACATAGTTCAGTTAGTGTTTTGTTGACATTAGAAAGTAATTGAAACAATTTGGAGGTTACTCTTAATGGTCAGTTATTGTCTAGTCTTAACTCATTGCTTGAATATGATCTGATATAGTTTTCTAAAACCATACGGTATCCTTAAGTCACTGTGACTGTTCTTGCAATTGTTACTTTTGATTGTTATTGTTACTATTCATTTGTTTAATTAGGCTTTGATCTTTTTTCCTTAGAAATGTGACACAACACTGTTTTCCTTTTGGACCTCTGTTGGTTTTTTATAATTTTTCGCTTCTTCCATTCAACTGTCTTTTGTAAAATCTGTCTTGACTATAGACCTTTATGACTTACATAGGGCCTAAATTCAACACAAATGTGCTGGCTTTCAAAAAATACTAATTGTGATTTTTGGCCTGTTGCTTTCTTTGCCCAGCCTTGGGACTGTTGCTTGTACATCACTGCTATGTATAGGTTCACAGGACCCTGCTGTCACATTCTGACTATTTTCACAATTTGGGTTCTTTTCCTTTCTGCAGATGTAGTTAGAGTTTGGATCTCGCAATGGAAGTTCTTCTACTTGTTCTGTGGTAATTGAAATCCAGCACATCTTATCCCATTCACTAAATTGCAAAGCTGTTTCAAAGACCTTGCAGGACTTAAAAGTACCTGCAATCATTATTCTTCAGTGACAAATTAGAGCTCTTACTGACATCTTTTCAAATGTGTCTGGCAGTACAACCCGGGGGAGACTTCAGTCAGTGGCTTTCCTTTGTACAATGTTCTCTCATGATTGATTTGAACGCATCAGGGAAAAAAGAAAGAATGGGAATTGTCTATTTTTTTTTCCCTGAGTGCTAGTAAATTAACAAAAAGGATTATTTAGGAAAAAATGGTGAAATGTATGTACCTAACTCCAAAATGTAATCCTGGAAACCTGAAACTTGGTTATTGACTAACCCTGAAAGCACATAGTCAGAATAGGATAATTTCCTATTTCTTCCTTGATAATTTCAATTTTTTTTTTTATTTGTGAGAAAACACATTTAACACACAGCCTTACTTTCTTGGAATATCTCAAAACGACTGGAAATTTTTATTGCAAATCAAAGCTTATATTACTTACAGTCCTTATCAACATGTGGTTGCTTCTTCTTGATTCCTTTTAACTCTTAGCTGCTTATCTTATGATTATCCTTTTAGCTTTATTAAATACATGAACTGGCATAAGTTGTGTCAATATAGCTGCAAAATTAAGGAAAAATTAGTTCGTGAAGAATGAATTAACTCATTTTATATTTTAGCGAACAAAAGCTATACCACTCCCATATATTTCAGCTATATAATGCTTATGCAGGCTTGTTCACATCAAAGATTTAGTGAGGTTTCATAGCTCTAGAAAAGCTCCCAACCTAGCAAGAAGAGCGCTCTGCTGGGGAATGGTAGTATGGGTTTTAACAAAAATGAAGTTTTGATCTCACTGCAGAAGAGAAAGGAGCTGCCCTTATTTCTAAAATGACATATGATATCCCTTAGCTTAATCCTGAATGAAGTACAGGAGATGGAAGCAAGTATGAGGATGGGGACTTTGAGTGGAGGCAGGAACTGGATGGTAACACCAAACCAGGATAAATAAGAGAATAAAGGTGGTATTACCTTTTTATTTTTTTCTTTTAGTTAATGTTTTTTTTTTACTATTGGGATTCTATTTTAGGATCCCTGTTTCTGTAAACAGTATAGGAAGCCTGAATGTCTTACACGAGATTTTAGAGTCCTTAATGCTTACATAGAAATGCTACAAAAATTCATCTTCATGGTGCCTAATTGATTTCTGGACCTTGCTGCAAAAGGTTCTATAGTAAAAACACTCATTTCACTGATGTACTGCCTTTTCTTAATTGAGATCAGCAAATCAAGTACTTCCAGAAAGTGGGATGCTGCAAGCCTGTATTAAATTTGTCATTTATTTCTGGTGTTATGTTAAAAGCTTCTATTGACATTCTTTACAAGGACTGATATTTAAATGGAAAGCAAAACAGTTAATGGCATTACTGAATTATCTAATATGGAAAGATAATGGTTTGTAGTATCTGCAGTCTTGATTACAGGAAAAGTTCTATCATTTTGTATCTATTTACGATAAGAAGCAAATTCCGCTTTTTTCTTCTCTATTTTTTTCCTGCTAAGTGAGATGTATTTTTTTTTTCTGAAACTTTTTGATTGTCCTTTCTCTACTGCTCAACATGGATCAGAATTATTCTATGGTAACCCTTCAATCAGCAGTTTCAAATGAGGTTTGTGTCCTTCTGTTTTTCTTCCTTAATACATGCAGTGGCAGAGAGAAAATACTTGATAGAGAATTTAGAATTCTAGGCAAAGTTACAATAGTACTTAGCAGAATTTTATTTGAACGTATTAATCTAAACCAGAGGATTTGTTTGGTGTTGACCTAGTAAGTTTGAGTCAGAATCAATATTGCACCCAGATCTCCTCAGTCTGAGTGTATTACCTTTAGTGCAATATCTTTTCTTCTCTTAAAATACACATGCATATGTATACATGTGTACACACGCACACACAAGTGCACAGACATGTTTGCATTTGAACTAGAATACAATTACCAAAACATTGGATCATAAAGGCGAAAAATAATTCCCACAGGTATATAGTTTTTGAATGCAAGACTAATGTGGAGAAATCAGATGTAACAGAGCCTGACTGCTCAGGCTCACTCTCTATTTCATGACTCCCGTGGAAAAATTGCATGCCTACTTAGCTGTTGTAACTATACAAAGCACAGCCATTGTTTGTGTAGCACAGAACATTTTCTGAATTGTGGAAGGGATGAGAACAGTTCATAAGTTACAACTATTACAACTGGCTTGTTTTGGTCTTAAATTTCTGTTTTCAAAAATCAAAAAATTATGATTTTTGGTAGCTTTGTAACAATTTATCTTCCATGTGCTGTTCATTTACCTTCAAAGTCTGTTGTCTCAGCTCTCTTAGATAAATGTTCCTCTATAAATTGTTGTTATTTTGTTAGGTAGGCATAAAAACCCAAATCTATTAATAAAGTATTTTTATACCAAAATAATCTATAAAAAATACTACATTTATTACCTGAGGGCTTTTAACTTATTACTTTTTTCAGAACAGTTTAGTGTCAGAGAAACCAACCAATAACACATTAAAATGTTTATAGGATTATGTATAACGCTTAGGATGTAACAATGTGCTATTTACATTCCTGTACAAGTTAAAAACTATAAACAAGTTTTTAAGTTCTTGATATCCAGGCTGATGGTAGATATAAATTCTTTCAGGTTTTGGCAAATGTAGTTTGACCTTTGTGACAAATGTGGTGTAAGTTGTTGTCAAGAGAGTTGAGAAGTTTCCATGTCCTGCTGCATTATCACTGTAGACAGAACCTTCTCTACTGTCAGTTACTGGACATTTTGTGAAGCTTTCCTGTATGTTTTATTACCTTCTAAAAGCCACACTTAACAAATCAGATTCTTCTTTTCTCTAGCCCCTTTATTAGTGATCTAACCAAGCTGCAGGATTATGTCACCGCCATGAATATTTTCAATTATATCTGTCCGATGCTCAGATCAAAATTTGACTGTGTGGGTGTGTTATTGGTTTGCTGTAAAGGGTGAGGGTCTGGATGAGCAATGGCAGCCATTCTACTAGATATAGGAAAGGTGAACCAAATATAAACCTTTTCACTTTTACTCTTTCTTTTCCATTTTATGTTGGTGGGACAGGGTGTGAAATGTTGCTTCTGTTCTGAAACATATGCGAACTTGTTCTCGTAACTCTGCCAGCCACAACCATATTCTAAAGTGGTTTGATAGGATCTGGATGGAGGGGAAAAGGAAGAAATGCTAGGAAGATGTGAGCATTCTCCCCTTTACAGGAAAAAGAGGCCCAAACTCTCCTAGTGTTCCACAATTACCACAAACTTCATTTACAGTAGTTACCGAAGTCCTTAGAAATTGGAATCTTGGCCATTGTCTTACATTATTGCAGAAGTGATCAGGCATTGGTGTTAATACTTCAGACGTTTGTGAACAATAATGTTGGCAAAATACCAAAGTCTCACCTTGTTTCCATGATCTGAGTATGTTTAAATAAAGATCATCTAGTCTTGCAGTCTAGTTATAGTGCAAAAATGTTAGTATCTGTACAGCATAAAAAATGCTATTTTTCAGATATCAAAGTAAAGCTTGAGGCTAAAAGACCTCTGGCTTATTTCCAGTTTGCATCCATACGCCTTCCTGACTTTTACAATAAGAAACACTATATTGCTCTATCCCTGTGGCTCTCTTGTAATTTATTTACCTGGGGAAGATCTGCTTTTAGATGCAGCATCTGGTTTGCAATGATTTCCTGCTCTTAGCCAGCTGAATTGAATGAACTAGAAAGAGGTCAAGTCTGTTGCCTGAGGTCACACACTGAATGAATGCCTGAGCTTGGATTTAAAGTGAGATCTGGAGTATTCCCTCTTGTTTCTTTGCTACTTGCAGTAAATACTTATTTTAAAATGTCAGGTGTATTTGGGAATAATCAATCTGTTTTACACACAAGTAGGAAATTATAATGCTTAACCTGGTATTTGCCAAGTGCATACATAGTCCTTGCAAACGTTATTTGTCAAAGCAGCTAGAAAGCAGAAAAATGGTAGAGTATTTTACAGTTACAAAATTAAAACATATATAAAGCAATAAAAAAATGCTGTTAACTGGTTAATGATGGGACACTTTTTTAAACGCAGATAATTATTTATGTTAATGGCAAATTTAGCACAATGTTATTTCCTATAATGTTATCCAAGTGAGAAGAAAATGTGTTCTTTATTCTTGTTCTCAGTAATAAATTATACTCTGTGTGTCTTTATAGAATCTGAATTAGAGGACCATGCACCTCTGTGTAGCATTTTCCTGGTATTCTGCTTGAAGAATTCCTTGGTTTTTTTTAATCAATTGCCATATAAGTTGTATATTACAAGTTGTAGAAATGCAGTCTCTACATCACTGTATTGCAAAACTTGAGTTGTGATTAAGAATATGGAAAAACAAGTTTATAGTTGACAAATATGAACACTTTTGTCATAGATTAAATATTTGTAAAGATGTTTTTCTTTTTTTTCTGTGAGCAGAGACCCCAAATGTGTGTATCTACAGTGAGGTTTTATTCAGTTTGGAAAAAAAACATTGATACCATCAACAGGACTTCTAATGTCTCAAATCAAGCTAATTCTGAAATACTCTTTCAAACTAAGAACTGAGATAATTCTGACTGTTTTGAATTTTTCTACTAAAAAAAGTACTGCCACAGTCCTGTGCAATTATAACTGCAGCTTCTAGATGGAAACAGGTCATCTGAAAAAAGACTCCCTTTTCTGGCTATTGTGAAGTTGGATAGTCATAAAGCACCTAGGAGGGTAGTTGAAATGACAATCCAGTCCAAATGGAGTAGTAATAATTATGCTCCCAACTCCTGAAATGAACTTCACAGCTGGTCAGCAATAGCGTTTAACCATAAGAGTTTAAACAGCTCCTGGGAATGTTAAGAAGTCCTATCCATCATGCAGAAGCTGAGAGAGGAAAGAAGCTGGGTCAGTCAGGCAGAGAGGCACAGTTCAATGCAAAATAGCAGAAAGCATTGGCAGGAATTATTTTGACCCATGACACTTTTTTTATTTCCTTTACTTTCTGGAGATAATGAAAGGGACCCCTAGAAGAAATGTATGAGAAGTTTTATCTTTTCTTTTTGGCTGTAGAAACAGTGTTAGGTTAGGAGTCCTATAAATCCAGAAATAGGCTGGAATGATTTAGGAAAGACTGCATATTAGTGAAATCAGGAGGGACTTTTTTTTTTTTTTTGAAGAACCCATTGCTTTGTTCATGGAGCCTGGCAAGAAGACAAAATTATTTCTGTAGGGGGCTCCCTGTTTTCTCCACAAAATGTCCCCAGGAAGGATAAGAGTGCTCTCCTTTATTGTAGTGTCCTAGGAGCATGTGAGTAGAGAGCAAGGAAGAGGTCCTGAAAGGAGTACGAGGTACAGCAAGGCAGGGGCCTGGCAAGAGGATCTGTGCAGCCTGTGAGACAGAATCCAACTGTTTCTCTGAGCTGGCATGTGGAATAAATAAGCATTGAATTTGGAGACTGTTCAGGCCATCTTTTATTTGATCCTATTATGCACATGGAGGAAAGCAGTAAGGTTTTCCTGCTGCCCTTACACAGTGAGCCCACAGTCAGATTAAGCTTTTATTGAGGTTCTGCTAAAGGACTGTAGCATGAAATAAGCTGTTGCAGTCAGTAGTTAACTCACTTGCATGGATTTAAAATACAGAAAACAATGAGTTTGAAAAAGTTAATGGCCAAGGTATTGATTGAATAATTAAACTAGTTAGGAATAGACTTCTAAAATTCTGTATTATAGAGGGAAAAGCTTTTTTTTTCTTGGTCTCAGCATTGTTTAGAAAACATGGGAGTTTTTTTATTTGACACATCAAGAATGTATAGAAACTTTTCACTTAATTTCAAATAAGCTTCCTTATCAGTCTACTGAAAATGCTTGAATTTATAGGAGGGCATTAAGCAAATAAGAGAGCTAGTCCTTAAGTAGACAATATTCAGCTTGGCAGATCTAAAGAACTATTAGGTCATTCATGAGAGGAATAAGTGTTTTCCCTGAATCTTCATTTGGACATAACTTGGAAATATTTGCATCCTCTATACATCATCATGTTTCAACTCAGCTATCCAGCAAAGACAGCAGATATTTAGTTCTACCTCTTGTATGGATAAAGCTGGAAGTGACATATGCATAATAAAAAGCAAGGAGCAGAACAAATAAATGATTGCTGTGAATTTAAAATGACAGTCAAGAAAAAAGGCATTATTCAGATACTACAAACCTGTTTTGAAGCAGATGTTTTAAATGTATATGAATTTTGCATTGTTTTGAAGTTGCAATTAATAACCAATTACAAAACATTTTCTGCCTATATACTGGCACAACTAGCAAATAATCTATAAAGTGGTATTGACTTCAATTATGCCTAGACTTGGACCCTTTTAAAAATTAAACTTTCAGCAAATACAGTATATAGATTCAAATACGTTATTTTTCCTCATAGTCTTAATTGGCTTTTTTATTTGTAAAGCTCCTTTTGTGGGGCATTTCGCAATTGCTGCTTTTTTAAGTTTGCTGCAAGTTTCAGACTTATTCAACAAGTTTTCTATACAAAGTTGAGTTAGAAAGAAGTCTGTCTCTTTGCTACTTCAAATGCACAAACCCCACATGCTGTGTATATGTTCTGGAGAAGCACCAGGAATGGTTGGATATAATTCCTTGTAGCAAGTGTGTGCCTTATAAGCGGGGCTTACACAGAAACACCAAGCTCTTGCTGGGTGGTGATGTACTTCTGAAATGAAGTACAGCGGACAACAGTGCAGGCTGAAAAATGTGCTTGAAAAATAGAAACAGATTTGTTAGCTTTTCGCTATCGTGGCCACAATGACAGCAAGTTTCAATTAATTTTTAGTTATGTTGGTGAAAACTGGTCTTGTAACTAAGTTAAGCATAACCAAGCCCTAAGGAACTCCCCAGACCTGCTCTTTTTTTTAGGGGTATAATCTGTCCTGTAGTAGTCATAGCTCATCTGAAAACCTTTTATGATGTTTGCCATGAAGTGTAAGTGGTCCTAGAAGTGTCCAATACTGCTTTCCTCTGAGGAGCCAGGGGAAAGCTGCTGGATTTTTCCTGCAGTACAGAGTTGCTTTGGTAGTTTTCCCTCTGTTTGTTAACCAGCACGTGTCACCAACTGAAACATGCCTTTTGTCATAAAATGCACAGCTGTGATTAAAAGCTCTGTGCTGGAGGAGTAAAAATATTTCACTGTCCTGCATAATACTAAGAAATAGAAGATTTATGTGTTTCCTTTCCATTGTCTGCTTTTTGAAACTTTATTATCTCTTTATCTTCTCACTTCAGTGTGTAATTACACTTCTTAGATGCAGCAGTGCATACCAGTACCTTGTTCCTTCTTCGCTCTCTCACACTCTGCATTTGAGAGTTGTTTTCCTTGGTGGTTTTTTGCAGCACGCTAGATATTGTACTGCTGTGCTTTGAATAGTCAAAAATTGTTTCTTTAAGACATTACAAGGCCAAATTTGTATTCCAGGCTTTGTATGGATATTTGGCTTGAAGGAAGTAGGCTGGTTTACGGAATAATTTATTTATTCATCAATTACTGATTATTTATATGGTTCCAGCAAGTGGATTTAAGGACTCATTGTATGATATGCATAGAGCTGAAGAAAAGTCTTTTCTTCAGAGAACTTAACCTTTAGGATCCCCATGATATCTATCTGCAAGGCATACACTCTTATTCTAGCTTCTAATTCTGTTAAATTTTGCATTTGTTTTCTCTTTTATAAAGCACTGTTTTGGAAACAGGGTTCCTATACACAGGCTAGCAGTATCAGAGAGTTACTGCATTGGGATTTTTTTTTCCCCTCATTGCTTGAAACCACTCATTTCATTTAAATTTCCATCAATTCAAAATTTTCTCTTTCCCTTGAGCGCACTTTTTCCATATTTTTCGTTCAAAGCACTATTAATACTTTCTGATTATTCAGCAGAAAACGAAAAATGTCTCTTGAGCTACTCAGCCTGATTTAATTGGTTTTGGTGTATGGCAAGCTAAATTCAGATCTCCATTTGTCAAACCCCAAGTCTCTCCTCCCCTCTAAAAGTGAGCGGTGCTCAGGTGAAAAAAAAAAAATCACGAGACAAAAAGTCTGTTTGAGACTGTGCATAAAAGATTTTGTATCATTCACAAGGTCACTGCAGCTTAGGAATTAAAGGGAAGTTGGTGCTTGTATCTCTGCTTCTCCCCACTTCAGTGCTTCTCTAAGCCCCTAGACTCTTATTCCTGACAGCTTTCCAGGTTTCTCTGAATTGGTTTGAAGTCATATTTTTACTTTGTTCTTTGTTTTTCCATTTTTTACTTGCACTGGAACAAAGAAAAAAGGGTGGGGGAGTGCATAAGAATATAAAATATTCTTTTCTTGTGTATCAAAGACAAGCAGTGTATTCAGAGGGTCAAAGTTCCTCTTTTTCCTGAAGAATTTCAATTCCTAGGCCCCTTGAGGGATGTGCAGTTGAGTAACCATCACCTTTTTTTTTCTGTTGATATTTAACATGCTTTCTCACAGTTACCTTCCAACGTCCCCTCTCCTTCTTCACACACCTCTAAATTCTACCTGGTAAGTTTTCTTACTGCAGACTTCTCAAACTTCAGGACAGTTCAATCATTTCATTTGAATTTATTGACATGCTTAAATAAAAGATCTGGCGTGCATGTTTGTCCTGATCTTGGCTAAATGGCAATTGCCTAATCCGTCACAGTTTCAAAACTTGGACGTTTGTCTTTCGATTCTATGCTGTTGCCATCCCACAAGCTGCTGGGTCTCTTGGTTTATTTTTCTCATAGTGGATAGAAGAGGGAGATGTCGCGGTCAGACACAGCCTGGGGAGAAAAGAGGCAGCCGAACTCAGGAAGAACAGGATAGAAATGCCTTTATTTATTTATATACAGAAGGGTTTTATACCCTAGGTCTTTTGGGATGGTAGAAGGTCATTGGATCCTTGGCCACACCCCCCCCAGGTTTATTAGCCAGATCCTAAAACACCCATTTCCCAAACAGTTCCTCAGAATAACAACAACAAGGTGCAAAACATCTCACAGATGCAAGATAGAAGAATTATTTACAAAAGCTCTCTAGCTGTTTTTCAGCTAGCTCCGTGAGAAAGTGAGGATGCACACTGACAAGCAGAAAACTGGAAAATCTCTTTGCCGCCAAGCTTTCAGTGTCCACAAGGGAAAAGGCCCTCAGATCAAAGGCAAAGAAAATTAGGGTTGTCCAGCCTGGAGAAAAGAAGGCTGTGGGGTGACCTAATGGTTGCCTTCTAGTATCTGAAGGAGCTTACAAGAAAGATGGAAGGAGGCTGTTTAGGGCATGTAGTGACGGGCCAAGGCAAAATGGCTTCAGACTAAAAAGATTAGGTTTAGATTAGTTGTTAGCTCTACCACGAGGGTGGTGAGGCACTGGCACAGGCTGTCCAGAGAAGCTGTGCCTGCCCCATCTCTGGAAGCATTCAAGGCCAGGTTGGATGCGGCTCTGAGCAACCTGGTCTAGTGGAAGGTGTCCCTGCCCGCAGCAGGGAGGTTGGAACTAAATGATCTTGAAAGGCTCCTTCCAACCCAGGCCATGCTATGATGCTGTAATAAAGGAATTCCTCTGTGATCTTCTCAGTTGTATTCCTGTGTAGGTCACCATTAAAATGACTCAATAGCGTAGGAGGGAGGTAAAGTTTGGGTAAGCCTTTTAGTCAAATGCAGTTATATGGAGTATAGAGTCATTTGTTAAGGATGCTGAATGCCACCATGGCTTCACCAAAAATAAACATTTTCAATTTTTGATTTTTTTTTTTTGGGTGACTAAATATCTGGAAAGCATGCCATTTATTTTGAGGTGTGAGAGTGTTATTTTTACACTGCTAAACCACTTCACTCGAAGTTTGTAAGATCAAAAATGCTAACATGAATAATGGAGAAGTCAAACTAACTACTAACAGGTTGAGTCCAGGAGGAAGAAATAAATGAGAAACAATCTTTCTAGCAAAATATCATGAGGAGAATCCCTGAAGTGGACTGGGGGAATATTTCCAGTTTCCACTTAGATTATAGTCTTCATTTATAGATGGGACTGTGGTGTATGGCTCTCTCTGAAAATTTCAGGCCTGGCTGTTGTTTATGCAGCAAAGTTTGATGGAAGGAAAGGGGGAGATACAGGAGCAGCACTCCTGCACATTTAAACAATCTACCTCGTGAGTAATGCTTAGCTATGGCAAAGACACGCCAGGATAAAAAAAAAAAAATCCTTGTAATGCCTGTATGTACAATAGAAGGAAAACAGAAAATACAAAAGGTATAGAAATTATTCTTGGCATAATTAGAGGCTGCACTGAAATTAAGCAAAAGATGAATCAGGCCCTGAGCTTGGAGATCAATGTGCTGTTCAGATTTCTGTGAGATTGTGGAAAATAACTGAAATGATTACTGGGGTAATATGTGGACCTGAAGGTAATTCTTAAGAGCTTCAGCTCATATAAGCCCATCTGTAGGAAGATTCTGGTATAGGAACACTGTCTTGAACCGAGTTACACAAATCAGAGATTTGTCCCAACAGCTGGTGTTTTGGCTAAAGTCATAGGATTGGAGGTGAGTGGGTGAGCTTAGCTGACTGGAACACTTTCCCACTCACAGGCTGTGCTTGGTCTGTACGCCCAAGACGGGTCTGCTCTACAGATGCCATATGGGATGCTGTAGTCAGGCACTTGAGTGGGGCGGGTACATCCCCATCCAGTAAAATGTTACTGGGGTGCTCAGGGACCAACAGACTTCTAGGGACAAGAAGAGGGGGAGATTTGACTGAAGGTTATAATATCTGACTATGATCCCTGCGCCTGATACAAACAGTATTCAGGGTAAATTGAGGATGCTGATGGGGAGAAATAGCTGTACCAAGGTATGCTTTGTTAGCAGCTTTTAAAATGCCAACACCACCAAAATTGCACCTATCTACCTTTTTAGGTATTTAAACGGGGTTTAGAAAAGCATTGCATCACATACGTGTGCTTTGTAGAGCAGTTGTGAGTATTCCTGTATAGATCAGAGACTCTCTCAAATAGTGCATCTTACAGAGAAAGCCCTTATGTTGTTTGAAGGTCTGATTTGGGGATATGTGGTAATACTGGCTGGGGCTGGCGGGCAGTGGTGGTGGAGTTCAGTAAGAGGTGGTGTTAAGTCATCAAGTTATTAGTCATAATTCCTAAGACAGTACAAGTTACAAATCCTAATTCTAAAGATAGTAAAAGAACAAAAAAAGAAAACATTTAGGTCAATGAGTAGGTTTCTGTTAACATCAGAGTAGGAAGCCTAATTAACTGAATGTTTTATGTCATTTGCAAACATCATCATACAGACTCTGCTCAATTGTACATCTGTTTTGTCAGTGCCAAGGGAATACTCAGGGCTCAGCTGATCTCCATCTCTGGAGTGCTCCTATGCAGTAATCTTCTGTGTTACTTTTAATTAATAATAAAGACAATCATTAACGGGTTCTTTCATCTTAAATCCTTTGACTTGAAGGCTAGAACACCCTGACTGACATCTCTAGCCTCTGCCTATCTGCTCCCTTTCAGGGCAGAGAGGAGGAGAGGCACTTGCCTCTGTCTGGGGCAGAGTGTAGGGTAGGGGCTGAATTGCCAAGGGTCTGCTCTCTGCTCTGCTGCAGCCTCCTGCTTTTGGGTACTTGATCTCCAAAGGAGTCCCAGTCCACAGCCCCATTTGGATCTATAAACAACATAGTAAAATACTGCTATGCTTTTTAAAAAGTTCGATTATGAAGGGAGAGCCAGTCCTTGCTGCCTACAGGCTAGATATTGACTTTAAATACAGCCCCAAGCAAGAGAACCACTGCTCATAAATAGCCTCAGGAAGCACTGACCTCAAAACACTCCTACACAATGCAATCCTTCTCCTGGTTAGTTTCTACTCTGAAGGCCAGTACCTCAGTGCTGCCTTATACCACTGATTTATTACTGCTTTCTATTGCTTTGTTTTCAGCTATTTTGCTCCTTTCAGTGACGCTGGTATCTGTTCCATGCCCATCAATTCTTATGTTACAAAACAAAGAAGTGCATGCAATGTCCTGCTGATCCTGGGCTATTTCATTGCTGCTTATGCACACCAGCTGTGCACAGCCGCAGTGTAGAGTTCAGAGTTTCCAGTAAAATTCTCCATAAAAAGAACAGGGACAATAAGAGCAGAAAGAGCTGGGTTTGTTTAAAGTACCTTGAATAAACTTGCCTTCTCAGTAGCAACTCCAACCTTGGCTTTGTCTGTGACCTGATGCTTGCACTGATACTGAATTAGGAGTATTAATTTTTTTACTGCAGGCAAGGTCATAGTGATCAAGTGACTTAAATAGGTTTATAGTCCTGGGTATACTGACTTCTCATGCTTAATTTTTATTCTAGGCAATTTCTTCAAGACATCAAATACTCATGAAAAATCAATAGTCAAACTCTCACTGTAGATGATTTGATATTTTTAGGAATATACGTGAATCTGTTAGGTGTATTTTAAGAAATTTGCTAAAGAAGTTACTGGGACATCATGTGCTCCCCAGTTCACAATTATTGATATACCTGTGGTTGAGGACAACATTTTAGTTTTAGGACTTAATAAAAATTTTAAAGCATGAAAGAACTAGTGAAAAACATGGAGATACTCTCAATTCAAAATCTTCTCTGGCAACAAGAAATAAAGTTATATCTCAATTAATACAGAAACTCACTGCACTGGAAGGGACCTGCCATATAACACTTGTCTTTCTTGTTGGGCTCATCTATTGTTGAGAATGCCTAGTAATGTCTGCAGCAAAAATGGCTTGCACATATGGCTCCAGTCATGAACTTTGTCCTTAGAGTAAGACTGATTAGAGACCTCATTTTACTGATTAAATAAGGCTTAAGTATTTAAATTGCTCTTCTCTTGCAGATAATCCAAACAATCCAGAAATTTAATTTAATGTGTTTTTACCTATAATTTAATTACAAACAAAATTTATAGTTTGAAAATTTAGAAAAGGAGGCAGTTCTTTCTAAAAGGTCCACTTTGTTTTCAGGTACTATTTTGCAAATGTTATTGTTGAGGGGATGGACACACGTGCAATCTGTCACAGGCTGAGTGGGATGTGTATTTGTTTCTTGTACTATAGGCATATAGGTGGTTCTACTCTGTCAATACTTCATGGTAAAGTTACATTCTAATTTAACTTCTTGGAGCTGGTTTGTCTGCTCACGCTTAGAGTATTTTGTAGGCCGTAAGTATCTGAGAAATTTAAGAAAGCTGTATTATAAGCTTATCTAAAATAGCTGCAGGCATGTTGGTGGAAGACAAGGAAAGAAATGCAAAAGAATCAGTGAGTGAAGAGTAGGGAAGAATGTGTCCATCCATTCAAGTGAATTAATTGCCACTACATTCTTTCCTCACTCTCTATTAATCAGCCACAAAAAAGGGCAAAAGTTAATGAAAAAAAGAGTCAGGAAAAAGTTAAAACGCTGCTTTGCTGTGCTGTAATTGATTCAGCTGTGTCATCTTATATGGCTAACTTGTCATCACTGTGGTAAAATCATGAAGGTGGGTGGCAAAGAAGAAACTGCTGTTTCTGCATGGAAAAGAGTTATGGCCCAAATGGGCAAGTAAGGAATGGCCATCAATTGGCACAGTGGATAGCGCAATAGGGGAGAGCAAATATATTGAATTAAAGAAAAGATCTGAAAACAAGAAAACAACTTTTGGATTTTATATATCTGGAAAAGGGGGGTAGTGGTGTGAATGCAAGTGGAGTGGCACTTAAAACACTTGGGACTGGGAAAACAGCGCAGCAGAAACTGCAGTTGGTTTGAATTCTATGGAGATAAGTTGAAACAGAGTCAGAATTGTATACAGAAAGTTTTGACAGTAAAAATGTGGGTTTTAGATATGTACCAAATATGGTCATGGTCGGTTCTGTACTCTGTGGGGAGCGGGTCAGGGACGTCAAAGGTCCTTGCACTCAAATGGCAGGCAGGAAAGTCAGTGAAGTTATCAGAAATGAGAGAGTATATACAGTAGATGGAGTGTAAGAGGAAAGATAAATATTTCAAATAAGACCAGACTTATTTGATATTGAATTTATATTGACAGTGAAGTGCCAACAAGATTGTGTTTGTGAGACAGCTGAAATGCAGAATAGGAGAATTGGAAAAGTAATTCTTCCAGTGGCCACCTATAAGGAATGCAGGAAGGTAAGTAAGAGGCGCCTTAGACTAACACTTTGTGATACTGTTTGAAGTTACACCTTCAGTCTTTGGGTCTTTCACTTCTGTCCAAGAGCGAGGATCTTCTCATAGTTTGTGTTAGTTATGATGCCAACATGGTCAAAACTAATCACTGGACTAAATATGCATGCAGATCAAAGACTGCAGGTAGTGTACACTAAGTAGTGTGTAGACTATAATGATAATAATAAAATACACATATTAGGGTTGTTTTCCCACTTATGTCACGAGTCCCAAGAAACTTAAACTGCTCCCAAAAGCCACCAGGCATAGCATTGCAGTGACGTTCAAAGAAGGAGGTTCTTTGAAGAAATCACAGTGTTCAGCAAGATTTTGTCTCGATTCTTGCTGAAATAAGTTTAATTCAAAACCGCAATGCATTCTTGTGGCATTGAACATTATTTCTTTTTCTGAGGTTGGTGACACTTATTCCCTCGTAGTATATATTTTTCTTGCAGTCTTTAAACTTCATTAATTTGTCACAGATTTTGCCATTATGCTGCAATAATGACTACCTTTCCTCATACAATGCATGAATCATTTACTTATTTTCCTAAGTGGTGGTGAATAGGGAAATTAAATGAGTTAACATATTCAACTTTAGCTAGGTGACTGGACCTCAAAAAGAGCCTCAAGGAGTGCCATTCAATCGGTTGGGTTAGACAAGCATGCAGCCATTGACTTAATCAGGAAATAATTATCTCAATGCACAAAGCTGTGAGTTTCTATTTTTTTTTTTCAGATTTTTTTTTAGTGCTTGTATTACAGTATTTAAGACATTATGAATTCATACAACTTTTGGGAGAAAGCATAAAAACTTTCCTGCTAAAAAACCTGATAGTCTATGTCTGAAGCTGTAAGTCTGCTGGTGGTCACTACAGGGTGCTTCATGAAGTGTAACCCAACACTCTACAATAGTGAATCCACAGTAATTGGAACTTGATGATCCTCGAGGGGGAAAAATGGGTGCGGTGTATCCTTTAGATCTTATTTCTAACCTTTTGGGCTCCTTGCAGATGGTGAGAATAGAAGTATTGTTGCAATGTTTTTCAGTACCGCTTCTGTAAATTAATCTGGTGTTCAAAACTAAAGCACTTGTCCCAGTAAGCCATACTTTTCAAAATAGCATCTTGCAGCTGTTTTAGATTATTTTGCCTGGAGTGGAAGCAGAGATGTGTGATTGTTTTGGCTGGGGTAGAGTTAATTTTTGTCGCAGTGGCTGGTATGGGGCTGTATTTTGGATTTGTGCTGAACACAGGGTTGATAATGTGGAGATGTTCTTGCTATTGCTGAGCAGGGCTTGCACAGAGCCAAGGCCTTTTCTGCCTTTCATAGTGCCACACTGGGGAGGAGACTGGGGGTGCATGGGAGGTTGGGAGGGGACACAGCCAGGACAGGTGAACCAAACTGACTGAAGGGATATTCCAGACCATATGGCATCATGCTCAACATATGAAACTTGGGGAAAGAAGGCAGAAGAGGGAGTACATTTGGAGTGATGGTGTTTGTCTTCCCAAGTCACCGTTACCCGTAACGGGGCCCTGCTCTCCTGGAGATGGCTGAACATTGACCTGCCATGGGAAGCAGTGAATTCATTCCTTGTTTTGTTTTGCTTGTGTGCTCAGCTTTTGATTTCCCTTATAAGCTAAGCTGTCTTTATTTCAACTCATGGGTTCTCTGGCTTTTACCCTTCCGATTGTCTCCCTGATCCTGCTTGAGGAGAGTGAGTGAATAGCTGTGTGGTTTTTGGCTGCTGGCTGGGGTTACAGGTGACAAACACCATACACCTTGAAACCAAATTATTTGTGGAATGTCTGGCATAATGAATACGAGAACTTAGCTAAAAAGAACTTAATGTTTTAAAGAAAAATATTTTTTGTAAAATAAATCTAGTAGTTCTTCTAAGCCTGAATCAAACCCCAAGCATTTAACATCTGCAATATAGTCTTTCTCCCCTCTAAATTCTGTTGATCTTCCCAAAGTGCTGTGCAAAACATTGATAGGTTAAAAATGGGCCTGTGTCCTAAACAGAAAGTAGGATGGAAGAGCACAGTAATAAAGGGAAGAAAGTAATGCCTCAGGTTTTATGAAGAGCAATGTCAAATGCCTGACCAAAAAAGCTAAGAACTGGAAAAAATGTTTGAAGCAGAGGAAAAACAACAGAGGAGATATGAAAAAGGTGGGGAATGCAGGTAGGAACTTTAGTTTGTGTACCACTGAAATTGATACTTTATTTGGATGCCTACTATTTTGGTTTTCCTTGGGCAAAAATAAAGTGGTGCTGGCCAGGGGCTTGGCTTTATACATGTTGAAGGTCAGAAAAGATATACTGAATGCCATTTAGGATCTTCACTTGTCTTAAACTCAATTTTCCTGATTATCTTCTTCCAAAAGGTTTCTATCAACTTTACTGTATTTTAAACTTTTCAACAGTATGAAGAATGGTGCTTTAAATGAAAGATTCGTGATGATGATATGTAATGTAATAAATCATGTTTTGTGAGTTCATGCTTAGAGGGTTATATACTTGCAAGTTGCTCTACAAGTACTAGCCTTTGAAAGGATTGCCAGGTTATTTCGTCTCACAGGTATCCTAGGGACAAAATAATTTCACCATCATAGATGAAAAAATTCTATATTTGTGTGAGGTTTCTTCAGAGTTTTTCAGATAGAAGGAGAACTCTTCACGAAAAGCACTTTGTTGTCATCATCTGAAATTGACTGATCAAGTTTGGTCTCTGAAAATAGGGAAAAAGCAGAAGGTATCAGATAAATTGGTTTTATGCTGTGTTGTGGTGGTGTTCTTTGTTTGTGGGTGGGTTTTTCTGGTGATTTTTTTTTTAGTACATGTTTTATATGATTTGTAAGTTTTCCTAAAGATGTTACAGTGGTCCGAAATATTCCATAGCTAAGTAGTACTGAATGTTTGCCTTGAGGCTAGAGCAGAGTATTTTCTAAAGCCAAACTTCTTAAGAATGGAAGAAAATAAGTGGTAATTAGATTCTGAAGATTGCATACTAAACCCAAACTTTGTCTCAGACAAAGTAAGACCTGTCTATTTGTTATAAAATGTTATCTTGGTTATTGCTTTTAATTGTTTTGGCAGCACATGAATCCTGAGCATAATGAGATATTGGCCACATCATTTTTTCATTGTTATTTAAAGGATATGTGTGAACGTGTTTGGTAATTCTCTAGTGTTTAAAATCCAGATTTCATACTGTCATGGGAAGTGTCATGCTTTTGCTTCATAATCAGACAGTGTATGTTTTCAATAAAAACTTATTTAGGAAAGTGCAACACATTCATCCTTGATATTTAAGCAAATTCACATTGCAGAATGATTAATTGCATTCAGCTTTTTCATCCACTTCTAATTTTTCAGGGGACATAATTGGATGCAAATTGGCCAGTGTTAATCATTAGATACCACTAATTAAAAACAGAAGCTGTAGGTAATGGTATGATTATTGGTAGAAATAAATGAAGCAGATCAGGTAACACTTTTCTTCAGGGACTCATGACTTGTGCTGGAGCCTCATTAAATTCCAACATGTGAAGGTGCCCTGCTGGTAGAGGCTGCAGGAGAGCTGTATTTATAAATAACTTAAAAGTAACATAGGAGGGCAGTGCCTGAAAAAGGAGGTGTGGAACATTCCTGTGGCTCAAGGACTTAGCAGTTTAATGAATTAGAAACTTTAAAAAAGCAATTTAATTAGGTGAAAACTGGTTTTGCATAACAAAAAGCCAGTTGAAAGAGAAACTAAGGGCATTTATTTTCTGACAGTGTTTCTGAAGCATACTGAAAAGCCGTGTTCTGAAAATTCAGTGGGTATTTTTTGTATCCAAAGAATTAATTTTATTCTTTGTCTATTAAAACTGACTGTGATGTTAGATGACCTGTATACTGACTAAACCGGAGGCTTGCTGAAAAACTGTGATCATTCATTCAAATCGATAACACTGTTTTGTGTCGGGATTCAGAGGAGATAATTTCCTCATGAAGAATCTTCTGAATTAGCTTTTAAATATCTTTCAAAATACATTGATGACCAATGAACCCTTTCAGTCCAGTGCTTTACGGTTTTTTTTCCATCATAATCACCAAAGTTCATCAGGAATAAATGTTAGTAATAACTCCCTTTAAGGGATTCATACAGTGATGGGAAACACCACTTACATGATTCAAAATACTGATACCAAATAAAAGATTCTAATAATAGGTACTGCATGCTGTTCAGTCTTATGGATAGAATTAGTGAATTAGGGAGTTTTGGGGGGGAATGGAGCCACGAATGAAAACATTTTAATTTTCACTATTCCTTCCAGTTCCCCCCGATGCAATGTTCACCAGTGATGTAGGCAGCGACTGGTAGCTGAGATCACTGTTTTCTGCATGCATGACTTCTGGCCAGCAGCTTTGCTCTGGCACTGGCCTTTTCTGTCTGCCAGCTGGAGTGAAGGACCTGCACAGATGGTGATGCCCCAGCTCTTTGGAAGCAGAGGCTGAGGATGGAGCTGTAACAACCAGAATTAGGACCTAAGCTTGGAGCTGTGCATACCACAATTTTACATGTGTACCACATTTCATCTTTTTGATAATGGCTGCTCTCATATATACTTAGAGTTGCAACTACTACTGTGAAATCAACATCATATCACCACTCATCCACAAACATTAATGATGGCTTCAGCATAAAAACTTATACTGAAGTGATACGTTTCAAATTTGATTGTTACTGGTTTAATGGCATAAATTTTATTAATTCCAGTGGCTTTAATATCTACACAAATAACTTGCTTTTTCAGGGCCACATTCTTGTGTCTGAAAGAAGTATTTTATACTGCAGGATGGTCATCAGATCTGAACAAATACTGCGTTAGTTCCAGCAGTACCAAAACCAATATAAATGTAAGTAGCTTCTAGGACTAGTATCAAACCTCAAAAGGATATTTTTACACTGCATAACTTCTGGATGCACAAAACAGATGCCATCAGAAATACAACTCTCTGCATACTACTACATGTAATTAGAAACAGTGGGATTGTTTCATGATGGAAGTCCAATAAAGCTTGTTAGAGTAATCTTGCTTCTAACACATGGAATTCATTGAAAGTGAACTAAATTTTTCTGAACTGTATGGATAGATTTTTTTTTAATGAATGTGAAGCCTACAGAATACATCACCAAGTATTTTTAAGAAATAATACTGTCCTCTGAAATAGTCAGTAGAGCAGATAGACTGAATATTCTATTTTTCAATTTGAATGTCAATCCTAAATCCAAAGTCTAAATTTTCTTGTAAAAAAGAATGGTCTGAAAGGAAAAGTATGTATTCAGTGAGGCATTAATAGAAAAATTGGAAAATATGTATGAATAGGTGGATCAGATGAGTGAGCGATAAGATACTTGCTTACTAAAATATTGTGAATTAAGTGCTCTTATTTCAATTGCATCTTCCACCTGGGTATTTCATGGTTACAAGAAATCCAACATTATTTATTGGCAGCTATCTTGAGAATTGTCTGGGAGTTGCCCTGAACCACAAGTTAGCACAAACCAAGAGTATCATGCGAACATTTGGAAGGGCTGTGTCTAGGTAAGGTTTTAGCTGCATGGGAATGATATCCTGTTTTGGCCTCAGCTCTGTGTAAGGGATGTCCTGATTAAGGAGAGCTGAGTAAAAATGAGCAGAGATTGGGAATATATCACTGGCCTAGAAAGATTTGTAAAAGAAGAGAAAGCAGTTGAAGGTCTTTGAGTCTTTAGGTCCTTACAGGGTTGTGACAAAGAAACAGTAGATGATATATCCACCACAGATTAGAAAACTCATAAAGGAGTTGATTTGCACCTCACAAGGATGATTAGATGACAGCCAAACCCTTTTTCAAATGAGGAGTTAAAACAGACTGTTCTGCACTGGAGGTCTTTTGGAGCCAGTTGCAGCTTTAAGGGATGACGTAGCTGTAACAAAATCTGTTTTAAGGCAAGGGACTAGATTGGGTCAGTGTGGCTATTGATAGTCTTTCTGACATCAAGAAGTAGTTCAGAAAAATTACTGTAGAGCACAGAATCTGTATAGAACATGTTAAAAAGTAGGTACACAAATACGCTATGGACTAGGAAATTTAAAAATGGGGGAAGCCAGAAGTCATCAATGTTTGCAATATAATACAGTATTAATTCTGTTGTAATAAGAGAATACAGTGTCCACCTGCCAACAAAAACAAGCCCATCTTTGGAACAAATAACTGCTATTTATAATTTGATTTTGGAAGTGTATTTAACACTTTAAAATAATTTCTCTATAAATACATACATTTTTAATCAGCGTGTAGGGTATGTAATTTTAAAAAGTATGCTAAAATTCCAAGCTCTGCATGAGGAACCAACCAGTGCAATAGTGACAAATATGGCTCTACTTTACATTTATTAACATTTCCTGTTCATTCCTTCTATACTTGTGCAAATAACTGTACTGGTGTAGATGAGGCACTTGGTGACATGGTTTAGTGGTGAACATGGTGGTGCTGGCTTGATGGTTGGACTCGATGATCTTAGAGGTCTTTTCCAACCTTAAGGATTCTATGATTCCATGATAGTTAATCTTGCAAATATATGAGCTGTGAGGTGTTAACTGATTCCCACTACTGTGATATTTATCTGATACATTTTTATACCAAATACACTACAATTCCAGAGCCTCATGCTCTTGAGGTATCTTGGGGGTCCAGGGTAGGCTTGGGGCAGTGTGGGGTGTGTGAACAGGGTGGTCACAGCAGGGGTTCATGTGAGATGGTGGTCTGCCACCCCAATAAAGCTGTTTCTGCTCCCTGAGCTTGCTGCTTCTGGGCATGTGTGTGTGGAGGGAAGAGTGGCACCTTGGTGGCATGCACCCTTCCTTGGGGAGACGGTGGCCAGACTGTGTGGAAGGATATCTGCCGGAGTCACCATTTTAGAGACAGAGATATACTGTGTTTGGTATGTTTGTGTCAAACTGTGGGGGACACCTTGCTGGCAGACACCTCTGCTTCTTATCCAGACATACTCTTGGCAGCTTCTGCTTTTTGTACTGCAGTTGCCTTTAGATACTATGAGATGAAGAGCTGACAAATACTCCTTCTAGCCAGACTGTTTGTGCTGTCTTGTATCAAAGAACATCTGACTCAGGCACAAGCATATTTTCCTTTCCTGGGCTTCACAAGTAGAAAGAAAATTGACTTCAGCTTTTGCTCTGAGATGAGTCCCAGCAATCAGGAGTGTTATAGCAGCCCAGAGGATGGGTTCTCTGCCTACCTTAGCTTGTTCCAGTGGAATTCTGTAGAAACTCATGAGGAGAAAGGCTCTGGGCTCTCATTCTAGGTTGATCACTCTAAGAGATCTATCCCCCAAGTTCAATCGTTCAGGGCAGCTCAACACCCAGGGTAACTATGCCAAGTGACACTGGAGTGGCACTATCTACTCTCAGCTGTAATGGACACACCTTCCAATATTTTTCACTTTCCAGAGCGAGTGCTGATAAAAATGCTGTGCAAATGGCAACTGCGATTTGATGTTCTTTGCACTGGGCTTCACCCAGCTGTCTTTCCCCCATACTGCTGTGTAAATGAGCAACTTAGAGTTTTATTAGCCTGCCATAGTGAATGGACATGTTACAGCAATGAAAAGACATGTAGAGCGTGACCTGACCATGAGGCCTGCTAGTAGATTTTGCCACAGAAAGTATGTCAAAGTAGCAAGGAACCATTAACAGACAATAAGGCAGACAACTGTATCCTCTTTGTTCCTCCCAGCAAGGCTGTCTATTGAACCCTGCCCATAGGTAGACTTCTCTGCCTATGTAGAAAACCAGTTTTTAATTTTCATTACAAGTTAAAGACAGTAAGTAAAAATTCACTGCTGAAGTGAATATTGATGGGTTCTTCAACATGTAAACACAATACTGTCAATGCAACAAAACATTTTGGTGTAAACAAAACTGCTAGCGTGTTTTATATCTACATGGTCAGTGTAACAGCTGCCACTTTTCAGGTGACAGTCTAGAGTTAAACAGGCTTATGAGTCAATCCATCATCATTAGAAATCAATGGAAAAGCTTCCATTGGCTTAGTGAATAACTTCATCAGCTGTCATCATAGAAAATGTTGTTGACCTGTGCATTCAGAAGAGCGAAATAATGAGCACTAATAGCTCCCCTTCAAGCATGTCTGGGTTGTTCCCATTCTACAAAAGACTTACCAAGTGGAGAATGAAGATTCAGGGTGCCTCTCTGAAATACTGCCAGTCTGCACGTACCAAGCTTGGGAAAGGCAGGTAGTAGCTCCTTTTGTTGTGAGATTGTCAAAAAGGTGGACAAAGTCATGTGTTTGGTTTTCCAGGAAGGAACCTGGGTAAATCCCACACTGATTGTATGAGGTTTCATAAACCTATTTTGCCTGCAGTTGCTCTGGATTATATAGCACTGCTGAACAAGCACTAGAGTCACCCGATACATGTTTCAGATGTCTATTGCTTCTATGACATATGACTCTCTCCAATAAAAAAGAAAATATCCATTAATTAATCCTTATTTTTGTGCTAATAATTATACATTGTTTTTCTGTAACTATGAAGAATATTATTCTGGGTTTTATGGGTGATGACTAATATTCACTAAAGTTTATTTGAAGTGATTTTCTAGAATGGACTGCCAATTTCATGTCCACTCTGCCTTTTCACTGAGTAAGACACTGTTCTCTTTCTCAAAGGTCAGAAGCTTGTATAACCCTGAGTGCTCAGAATCTTTGAGTTTTTCTGAAGAAAACTGCAGTGGCACTGTTAGTGGCACGAAACATTTAACATTGCTTGGATGTGATGCAGGGCTTTATGCACCTTGTCATTCTTGCTTAAAAATCATTAAGATGTGTTACTATGTCCACATCATAAAGGGCCTACCTTGTCTTACTGTGACCTAAAAGTTGATGGATGTTGTTCAGTAGCAGGTCTGATTGATTATTTCATGCACTTAACAGAGACTTTATTTACATTTTGTGAATTGTTGGAAGAAGTATTCAGTTTTTTGAACTCATATTGTTAGTGCCTCAATCACAGAATTTCAAACTTGTTCAGACGCAAGAGGGGAGAAAAAGATGGTGCCAGTCTTAAGTCAAACATATTTTTTTCTTCTGGGTCCTTTTTCCTTCCACTTTCATCAGGACTTGTCACTTGTGACTTTGTCACAAACTGCACTGACTTTTTCTGACGTTGCAATGGCTCAAGTCGCCCTGCTGTCAGGGAGAAAAAGAGCTGTGGAAAAGCAGTAAAGCCCTGAAGTGGCCAGGAGCTGAGATCCTGCTACGTAAATCCTGCAGGTCCTACTTTCAGCTGGCTCTTTGCATTATTCCTCTCTCCACCTAAACCAAGGAGAGGGAGAAAGAAAGGAGTAGGGTTCTTTCCTTCCAGATTCTTGTTTTTAACATATTTGTAGTTGTATAATGTAATTAGTACGAAGTAAGTGTCGATGGAGATAAACCTGAAAACATGTATTAAAAGAGGAAGAAATGTGGGGCAACAGAATGGAGGTATCAAAATACATTTTGCAGTAAATGCAGCTAACATTTCAATATTAATAGTCCACTACATAACTTGAACTGACTCAAAATAACAGATTGTTGATGATTAGGTTAAAAATCATGTTAAGTTTAGAGGCTTGGATCTTTTGATAATTTTTTTTTCTGCAAATGATAATCTCAATATTGCACAATCTATAGCCCTTCCAATTTTGTGAAAATATCATGCTTTTGAAGTGCAAATAGCGGTGATTTCTTTGCTTTATCCACAGTAATTAAAACAGGGCTTCTTTGCCCTGCTGTATATGTATAGCCTCTATTTTATCTTTCAGCGAATCTGTTTTACTGAAATAGCCTTGTAATTGGGAATCTGTGCTTATTTGCCCCATGCTCTTCTTTCTTCTTTTTTGAAGGTTGTATTATTTAATGTTTGAGGTTGTTTCAGAACGTTGAAGTTTGTGTCTGTGGATAAATACGAGTGAGTTTTCCAGCTTCAAAAAAAGCAGCTTTTTGAACTATACTAACTACTCATAACGTTAAATTTACATCATTATTAAATACTCAATATATGCAGTCTTAATCAGCAGAAAGTGGTACCCCAGGTGTCCTGTTCTGATTTCCAGTAAACCTCTGTTTAAGTTCCTGTAGATTTCACACTTTTCGCAGATACAATATCGGGTGCAATATTTCATGAGATTAAGTGAATTTATTTCTTTTTTTCTTTTGTTTATCTTTTTAAACAAAGCTCCCTTTCTTTTATATGTCAGCAAAATTAAGCTAGCTGTATCTAATTTCAGACATGAACCAGCATGGTCTATTTTCCGTACAAATTTAATCCAGTGTAGTGTATATTATCCATGACTCAGAACAGCATAACAAAAAAAGCCATCAAAGATTTCCATGATGAATAATATAGCTGCGAGATAAGATAAAAATTCAAGGCAGATGATAGCGGAAATTAAAATTTTATAATTGGCCTTCTACAATTAAATTCTAAATTGAGAAAAAGTTTCTTCCCTTTCCATCTATTCTTCATAGACACCATTTATTACATCTTTGTGTAACTCGTAGAGGGGAAAATTCATTAAAGATTTTTTTTTAAAGGATTATTATGATGCAAATTGCTGCTTGTAATATGTGGTGCACAATACTGCTAAGAAAGAAGTTAATTAGAAGAAGAATGGACAGCTCAGTGGACTATAAATGGGAGAAGATGCCTTCTACTTGTAAGGAAGGCCAGTTTTAAACTCGCTATGTGTTGGTGGTCTCGTTTATTTTCCAGTAAAGACAAAAATCATCATATCTGATAAAAATGATCACTGTTCATGACAGCAATCTCTTTTCCTTCCTTGTGAGGAGCATAGATTAATTAGTAATACCAAATAAACATTACATGACACGTCCTGTGTAGTCAGAAATGCTCTTTGAATGTGTAGAAAGGAAACAAATAGGGAAACAAGAGCTTCCCAGCTCATGTTCAAAGAGGAACACCAGTGATTACGTAAATCCTAAAGAGAAGGCTCTATGTTTTATTTAGCAAGCTGTTTCTTGTTGTGCGTTTTAAGGGCTCAGTGTCTTTCCTTCTTAGGTCTTGTATGTGCATAGAGCACAAATGACCTTTCTAATGACTTTTTATAGTTTTCTGTTTCTTGTTGGCAATTTTATGGATAAGCAAATCATAGGCATGAAAAAATCCTTGGGGGAAATGTGAGTGGAAAAATAATTGGTACTGAAAGCAGTATATGGAGAGGCACTTCTCACATTTGGAATGGAGGCAGCCTTTAGAGGCAGGGGAACATGATGGAGAGGACAGATGCATACTGGGAAGGAATACAAGAAAATTGGGGCCGGGTGGAATGTACAGGGAGAAAAGCGAAGTGTCACCATACAGATCTACTGGAAATCATACTAGAAGACTGGATTAATAGGTAAGCCTGTACTGTAGACAAGAAATGCAAAAATACCTGATCCAGTGCCAGAGCTATGAATCCTTCTTGCTTTTTGATTTTCTAGAAATGCAAATTTTCAGTTTTGCATAAAGACTTTTCTATCTCCACCTCATCCATTACCTTCATCTCTCTAAGATGTGGAAATACAGAATATGTATCAAAAAGCACCAGCCACAGAAAAATATTGCAACTGTTGTTTGATGGAATGAAATAAGATAGTAAATACTGAATAAATAAACCAAAAAGTGTAGTCAGCGTAACTGGGAGTTAGACATACTAAAAGAGCTGTCTGAATTGTGATGCTCTCTTTGCATACTGTTTTGGCTGTGTTTGCCTGAGAATGTAGGTGCTTTAATGCAAAGGTAAATAAAAACAGAGATTTTCAAGTTCCAACAGGCAAAGGGAGCTTGTAATGTAACTTACACTGATATGTCTTTTCTCAGCAGTGACTCTTGCATAATTTATTGTTCCCTTTATTATTTCCAGAAAAGAAAAAAACTTGCATACTCCTATCATATTAGCTCTATATGCTTAGTGAAAAATCTGTACATCAATACTAATTAGTCATCTTTACTTACAGACTGACTTACAAGACACTAAATTTCCCTTTCATCATGATGATGTTCCTGCTGTCATTAAGGAAAAGTCTCTTAATGAAATGTGAACACCCCAGAGTGCTGGTCTGCAGTGTCTTTGAGCAATGGCTCAGAGCATTACTGTGTGATGTCCCCGGAGTAAGAAAGGCAGTGAGGAATTCACTCTGCAGCTGGAGATGCTGTGAGCCCCGCTGTCGCCCTGCTGTCACCCTGCTGTCACTCTGCTGGCTCTTGTGGGCCTGCTACTGCTGCTGCACTTACATTTCTGATACTAATTAAGACATGGTCTTATGTATATGGGATTGTACTATAAATGTTACATAGTCTTACTATATTTGTGGTCCACTGGAAGACATTTTTCAAGGACATAGATTAGCAAAACAGAATTTTGCTGTGTTGGTTTTACAGTTCTTATGCTGCTCTGGATTTTGATGAACACAGGACATAATTTCTTGGGATAATTTTTGAGATAGTACAAATACAGATTTAGCTGAGAAAGCAGAGATCTTTTCTTCTCACTAAGGAATATTAGTAAAAGTGATATCTCTGATATGAAAATGCAAGCTTTTTTTGTTGTTGTTTGTTGGTTTTAAAAAGTAGCAAAAAGCACTCTCCCAGTTTATTAAACCTTATGAAAAGCCCTGTTTTGAACGTACATCAAAAATTCATGCATTTACAGGTACTTGAAGTATACAGGTTTAAGTATCTGTTAAAAAAAAGAAAAAGTTTTATCAGTCAGCTCTCTTAAAGACAGCCAAAGGGGTTTACTGACACATAGGGAAAGAAATCCTCAGTTCTAGAACCATTAGGGAAACTCTCTGCTTAATGATTACTGTTCTGGAAAGCTGTTAAAGATATCGAAAAGAAGTTTATCTTGGAAACCACTCTGTGATACCAAATATAGCAGCACAATTTTGAGTATGTAGAGGTATCTATGATTAATAATTTACATTGTTTTGATATGTATCCTACTCTTTTTGTTTCCAGTACAGTCTTACTGGTAGTGACAAGAAAGAAGTTAAAGATATCAAGAAAAATAGCAAATTTAAACATTGCTAAACTCTGGAAAAATAGAGGAAGTGTTTGTACTATTACAAGGAGAATGCAAGTTATTCATTAATAGTTTTTAATTTTTTTTTTTCCTATTGCAAAATTGTCTTGAAAGAGTGATAAAACGCAAGAGCTTACTGTGTTTTGTCTTGAGAGTACAGTCATCTAGGCTTACTGTCAAAACCTTATAAGTACTAGACAGGGGATGCCTTGGCTGGAATAATCTGCAAATCCATGCTTGAGTGAACCCAGGAGACCAAGGAATCGAAATAGTGAACCAGGTGTGTTAACAATGACAGGCCATTAAAGACCAACACATTTATTACGTGTCAGTTTTGGGCCATCTGAATAAGATGCTGAAGGTTAAAACTGCATTGAGGTTTAGGCTCATGCTGTGAATGCATAAGCCATAAATAAGTCTCTCCTGACAGTGGTTGCCTGGCATGTGGCAAAAGTGAATGACTGGCCCCGAGGAGCAAAGCAGGGAGCTTGCAGAGCTACGTGAGGTCCTGCCTTTGCAGCTGTGCAGCACTACTGTAGTAACTCGCCTGGTAGGGGTGAATAGTCTGTGCATACCATAGCTCGTTGGGTTGATGTTCTTTGTCCTTTGAGAGGAAGAGGCGTGGAAATGTATAAATTGCTTAGGAATTTATGTTTTATTTCATCTAATCTATCGCAAAATGTAGGCTGAGTTAGGATGGTAGGAAGTGATGCTAATAGGCAGTGGCTAAAACATGGCTAAAATCATTACTTCTCATTACTTCTGTCAAGTGACAGCAGTGGATTGTTCATCCCTTCTCATTTCTAAAATTAATAAGTAAAAATTACTCTGCATTCTTGCTCTCTGAATGGCGACTGAGTTTCAACCATCATTTTTAGGCTTCTAAGCCACTGAAACAGAAACTTCTAAATGGGTCTGAGTGACTCAATAGTATTATGTGTGCAACTTACAAATGACCTTCAAAATGTGAATGGCATGCAAGAACCGTTGGATACTGCTTTTTTAGATAATGTCTCTTTTCTTCCTCCTGAATAGCACCTTCCACAATTACTTTGCTCCCTGGTTAGTATATTGACAGAACACTTTTTTGTGCTTAAAGCTGAGAAGAGCTAATACGTATAACAGCATTCATTTAATCATTTAACTAAATAATTATATCCCCAAGAAACTGCCTGATGTGATGACATGCCAAAGACGACAGAAGGAACTTTTAAAATCTGCAGTGATTTAATTAAATAAACACATTTAATATTTGCATAGAGAGATTATATTATTTATAATTAACTTTCCAAATAATTTATTTTGCACCCCTTCAGTTTCCTCTGTATCATTCTGCCTCATTGATAAATCCAGTCACATCTGACAGCCAGAATCTGGCATTTAAATATGACCATGGTAGACAGAACAATCATTCTTTAGAAAACTTATTCTGAGCGACATATTAAAAAAATCTTAAAATGAGTACCAACAGCCACTTTTGCCTATATCAGTCATATATCTGGCCATTTTGAGGCCAAACACACTTTATTATTGTTTACTGTATTCTGATTAATTTTATCCACAGCTTAAGGAGAACTAAACTCTCTGCATGTTTTCTCACAGGAAGTAGTAGCCAGGAAACCTTACAGACAGCAGAAAAAATTCTGTTTTCAATGGTAACAGTCAGTGAAGGAGTAAATTCTTTTTAAGTTATTTAAATTTATAGCAAAGACCACATACAATCTTATTTTTTTATCATCACTCCATCTCACTACCTAAATTTTTCTCTGCTTCCAACTCAGTTGTTGATCTTTTCTTCTGGCTTTCCTGAGAAATGCAAAGGAATGTTACTTTTATACATTTGGCATCTCTGTTCATTCAGCCTCTTCTCAAGCATGGAAAGTAATGTGCGCTTCTTTCTTGTGAGTAGATTTCCGTAAAACTGCTGTAAAAGTTGCTTGAAAGGTTATAGTAGAGTGAGAATTGAATCTCTCCTTATCAAATTGCCTTTATCCTGCTTCATCCAGGTATCTTCATCATAATTTTTCCTACTGTTTGACTTAATGACGTGACCTAGTTCTCTGTTGTCAGTCTACTTCCAATAAGCAAGGGTGGGTGAAAGAGAATTGCTTGAGAAAAGAGACAGGAGAAAGGCATACGGCAAACTGGAATCTGCTCTGGCATCAGTGTTTCTCCCTTTCGCCCTCATTATGCACCAGCTTGCTACTGAAATTATTAAATTTAGATGCCTTCTTTTTTTTTCTGATTGTTCTTTTTGCCTGAAGGGCTTTATGGCCACACAAACTTTATATTCACTGTTCCTAAAATGCTGATGTTGAGTGTTGAGAAATACACGCTTTCAGGGGTAAATGTAGAATGCAGTGGAGAACTAGTCAAACACAGTCTTTAATATGCAGACTCAAGGTACAAGTTCTACATCGAAAGTCAAGTCATGGTTTTGACCAGAGATACATCTCCATGACTTAATCAAAGAATAAGCAAATATATGTCTGGTATGGATACCTGGATGCTTTTGCCAGCAACTGTTCTCTCAAGAACACTTATTCCTTTTCACCACATTTGTTACTCTCTGGTTAAATAGAATATAAGGTCCTGGTGGGCTGATGTGAGCAGTCCCTCCCTATTATATGGGTTCCATTCTTGCTTAGCTGTGGTTTTAGGCACAACATTGCTGTTGACATTTTGGTTACCTTTTTCGTGTGGGATGGAGCCACAAAGTGGTTAGCATACATTAATGTTATTAGAGATAGTACTCAGTTCCATTTGCTTAGAAATCTAACACTTTTTTTCAGAACTGAAGCTACTTTTAACTTAACATTGTAGTATTTTTCTAGTCTGCATCTCTACCCAAATGTATATTTATTTCCTCTAGGTGTGTCTGACAGCAATATCATCCAAATATGGCTGGGTGTGATGAGATGCTTTTTAAAATGTGGGTCCACTGATTCTACTGACATTAAGTAGAAAAAGTTACGCTGTTTTGACTGCCTAATGAAAAAATATTGGCATACTGGCTGCAGAAAAGCTTTCTGCTAACAAACAAATAAATATCCTAACTGAATTGGGAAAAATAGTCATGATTTAAAAGTTCAGCTTCACTGAAGTACCATAAGTCTTTTGGAAGAGATGGAGCAATCTTGTGGGACCTAAATCTTATCTGTGATGACTTCTATTCAGATATTTAGTGTGTAAAATACTCATCTTGTCAGAATCGTGATGGATTCTATGATTTTTATGTAGAATGTTGCTGTAAGGAGCTGTATTTTTTGACTGTCAGGTGAAAGCGTGGTATATATGCAAACTGATTTTGTAAAGCAACATCTGTTTCCTTTTTAGGGCCTTATTCTGTTAAAAGTCTCTACAAAGTCATAAAAAGAGGTTAATTTAGGGTAAAGCTCATTCCTCTTAATATAGCCTAAATGCAATAATTTAGCTTTTCCAAATGGAAAGAAATTCATTCAGAATAGTCATGGTAAGTGAAACATCCTGATGTGGATGAACAATATTGGATGTGGCAAAATAGACTTGGCCAGGATAAGATTATAAGATTGTACTGATACAAATATTTACATTAAACCTCGATTCAAGCTTTTTTTTTTTTTTTAGAAAATAGATTCACCTTTTACTCTGTGTCTTGAAATTTCTTCTATTTCTAAGCAAACACACAGGAAATGAATGTGCTTATTGGACAACTTATTGGGGATTTCATGTTTGTTAAGAGTCTTCTGAACTTGCACAAGCTCTTTGGTATTTCCATATTCAGTTGATGCTCACAGATATACTGAACAACAAATTAAGTTTTCAGTTACTGTAATTTCCGTTACTCTGTCAGACTATGAAGAAAATGTTGTAGATTTAAATGTAGGCAAAGAATGAAGGGTATGATCCAGACCCCAGTGAAGTCAATGGTATTTTTTTATGTAGAAATGCAATTTTTTGCATTTTTTTTTATGTAGGATTTTTTTTTATGTAGGAATGCAATTTTCAATTAACTCAGGCCATGCATAAAAGCCAGATGTAAAGTTTAGTGGGAATTGGTACTTTCAGGTATTGATATCTTGCTCTCACTGAATCCCATGTCAATGAACTCTAGCACAGTTCCCAAGTACTTGCATGATTAGCTATTTTACCATTGTTTATCACGCTGGTGTTACTATTTCGCACATTTTCCACATGATAATGAGATGATGAAAAATAATTCCTCATGTGGGCCATATGTGAATAGCTGTAGCATAAAGTTGTACTAAAAAGGTCCTGTTAAATTAAAATTACAGTTACATTACCATACATCTGATATTATGCCCTTGTAGCAAATTGGAAACCAGCTCTATTATTACATATACTCTACTTTTTGTTGATTATAATAGTAAAATGCATTCAGAACCATATGAACCTCTGACTTCAAGCCTAAGGCATGTGACTAGCATACCAACCTGCTGCGTTCTAGAAATTAAGTGTGTGGTAAATCCCTGAAGCTTTTCACATCCACCATTTCCTTTGACAGTCTTTCACAGAACTTCACTGATTAATTGTCAGACTGAGTATGCTTGAACTAAGTTATTAATTTTGTCAGAAAAGGTATCATTCCAGAGCACTTTCTCTAGCAAGATGGTATTGCCTGCATTATTAAATACTTTCTCTAGTGCCTGTCATACCTAAACCCTCTGCTCCCTAAGCGCAGATCCCTTCTATTTACCTGCCGTTCACGGATAGAGACAATAAACTAAGACGAGATTTTGTACTTCAGGTGTCCTTTGATGAAACTATTTGTTTTTCTGAATCTAAAGGAGCAGTAAATTATGAAATTTGGATACTTTGAAGGTTTTTATTGTATTAGAAGTGCTCATACTTAACTTTTTAATACAGATGTTTGTTTAACCATAGTTCCCCATTTTCCCTGAAGAAACTCCTCTTAACTGTGGGCTGACAATGATGAAGTGAGTAGGAAGAATGGAGACATACTGAAGAGAGAGGGAGTTAAAATGTACTTCATTTTGCTATAAAAAATCATAGCATATTAGAGGCTTTTGGCAAATAGTTCATTTTCATTTTCGTTTAAAGTATAAATAAAGGTTTTGTTCTATTGGCATGAACAACTACCTTAATTTATCTGCTGTGATCTTACATGAAGTAATAAACTGCTGAGACCTTTTTTGTGAGCGTGTTTTCAGACTAATATAAACTTTTACATTCAATAGAAGAAATAAGGATCCTGAGCCTTATTCATTTAGGGAGTGTTCCCTGAACAATTGTTTGCCTGAAAGGATCCATATTTTTTACTGGATAATGTAAAGCAGTATAGGATGTATAGTCTTGGCATATTTAACCCTTTATATGTGCAGTGTGTATGATTTTAACCCCCTAGTTATGAACATCAGATCCTGAGGGAAGTGTGGAAACCAAGACAATTTCAGTTTCTAAAAACAAAGAGAGCTTTAGTTTGCAAGATAATATACTTTTCAGGGGTAAATGTCTTTTTAATAACTGAACATGTTCATGGGGCACATAGATCTGAATTAAGACCTCTGATTCAGTTTTCTCCAGGGGAAACTTCCTTTAAGTTACAAGGACTTCTATAGAAATCAGGCACAAATGGATTGTATGTCTGTGAGGTAACTCTCCTCAGTTAGAGTTATGAATTATTTTGTATGGTTTTTACATTGCTTTCAGTAAAACTTGAAAAATATTACTTATTTTGCCTTCTTTAAGGTAGGCATGGATTGCCCAGATTTGATTGAAAGTATAGGTTGGGCAGCAAAACCAAGCAGTGGGGTGGCTGAGCTGGCAAGAATCCACCTTGGCTTTTAAATTCTAGATGGTGTGCAGTGTTGGCTTTTAGAAATATCCCCTCCACTACTTTAAGTGTATAAATGGCAGACATTGAAAACTGGTGCTACTGGCAGAGCAAGGAACATGAAATCTCTTGACAAAAAAAATGAACTTTTTTTAGAGCGGAATTAGACCTTAAAAAGATCCTAAAGTGATGCCATGAACCTAATAATCCTTTAAATGTGATGAATAATTAAAAATAGCCAGTAACATATTCATCTACACTACCTGCAAAATAATAAGGGACACTTAATAAAAATGGAGATTTTTATAAGTAAGGGACACCACATGAAGACAGCAGAAAGTGGACTCCAAACAAGAGGAGTGGGTTGAGGAGGGGCTTAGTTGATAGACAAGCAGAAGAGCTCTTGTGAAAGACAGGGAGAGCTGAAGAGCCACATGGAGTTAAGCCGATCCCAGTTAACCTTTGAGTTTAGCTAACCTGTAAATGAAAATTATCTGTATTTGTCTCAGTGAACTAAAATTATCAGAAGCTGTGAGGTTGTTTTGCAAATGTACTCGTCTGGTTCTGCTACTGTTCAAGCATTCATTTTTGGCCACTGTTGAATATTATATTGGGCTAAAAGGGCTCCTACTGCGAGCCTTTGGCTTGTATTTGCTTCATTAACTCACATAATTAAGTGAGCAGAAAAAGAAGTTAAGTTTTAGGAGTTAGTCATGGTGAAAAATATAACAAGATTGATGCATATTTAATTATATCTTTTGAAGAAAGCTTTTTTCCTTAGAAAAAGGCTAGCAAGATGGAACACTAAAGATTAACAAGCTGTTTGGTGTACTGTGTGCTCTAACATGCACATTATATGACCACATAACTACATAGAATATTTTTTAACTCATAATCTTAGTATTTTACAGAAATTAGCTGGAAAACTTCAGTTGAATTTGAGATGGCTCTGACATTATTGCTAGGTTAAAACGAGGCATATGTTCAACTTTGATACCTGTATTTTATATTTTTTTCTTTTAATTATTTTAATATTGCTTTATTAAAAAAAAAAAAAAAAAAGATCAGACCATAAAAGGAGGGTTGTCATTGTGGGAGGTTCATGACATGTGCAGTTGGAAGGCACGGCTGGCAGTGGTAGAGCATTCTTTAAAACCTAAACAGTTTTCCACTTGCAACACATGATTTACAAGTGCTGGCACAAAAAGTTGGGTGATTAAGGAATTTATTCTCATTCATTGTACCCTGTAGGCAAATGTCTTCAATATTTAACCAAGAGATCGAAGAAAGCAAATTGTTCACTGACAACCAGCTAGTTACTTTCCTTCAGGTGAAATACTGCTCTAAGTACTCTACCATTATGAGGACAGCTTTATTTTCCATTACTTCCTGCATTTCTTTTCCTCCCTATTTTTATTACCTCTCCTTCAAGAGTCTCCTTACAAGATAAAACTGGAATTATGTGGAAATACAAACCAGCTGGTTGCTACTGACTCATATATCAGTCAAGCTCCAGCAGGGAGCTGCACATTCCAGTTTCGCGTATGCTGATAATTGTAATTTCAAAATGAAGTGTAGGGCCCAGAGTGTACGAAAGTATTTCTGGAGGATCTGCATGCAGTCTCCCCAGCTGGGCAGTGCCATTTCACTTGCAACACCATTTTATCCTTTGTTTGGCTAAGAATTTTCCAAGTATCACTACTAGCCAGTACTGGAGGGGGCACAGCCCCTGTAAAAACGATGTCAGCGTTCCCAAGGAGGTAACAGTTCTTTCTCAGAGCCATAAGGTCAAGTCAGATGTTCTGTATGGTTTTTTTCACAGAATGCAGGTAGTGATGAGAGACTCCTCTCTTGTTATATCCTCTCCTTGCTATGGCAAGTGTGACAGTAGTTGTGAAATTCTTTAAATAGCTACCAAGCTGGGACACAGTACATTTCAAAAGTTGCTGTATACCTTAGAAACTAACCATCCTTTCATCTTTTGTGCCCTTGCGGCTTGGAAAGTGGCAACACATTGTCAGCTTACAGAATTCTACATGAGAATTATTTGGGCAGTTTTTTTTCTGAGGGTCATAGATAAGGAGCTTTTGATCCTTTTTAGCCATATATTAAATCCTAAATTAAACACCTGTAAACATGAAGAAGCTGACCCATGTGGTAGACAATCAGCTTACAACATCACACCAGTATTTAGAACATCTACAATCTTATATCTCTAGCATTCTACATATTGCTTTTGTCAAGAAGTGGCATTGCTTATTCAGCTCTCATATGCCAATTGCTTGTACTAGATCCTGACAAATCATTCTTCTCAAGGAGTAAACTCGCATTTTCCACCTATCTTCAGCAGTTACTCCTCCAGGTGCAAACAAGGAAACAGCAGAGACACAGTTTCACTTCAAGAAAAATTATATTTAAATATAAACTGCATCTGACTGCCCTCCATAGATATTCTGCCCTGTCCTGGAAGCTTTTCTGTTTTCTAGGATCCTAGTGTGCTTTGTTCTCTACAAACACAAAACAAAAGTGTATTTCCTGTAGCACGCACTTTATCGCATATGCCATTATATGTTCCGAAAATCACTTTATAAAAGACTTTTCAAAAACTCTATAATCATTATTTGTCTAAGTATTCTCCTTGCTTAGTTAATAGAACTCTAAGTGCTCTAATGAAAATTGAGTTCTCAAAATTTGTATAGAGAATGTTTTGGGGAAGTTCTTTATATTCAGATAATTTTCTTGCTTTTAAGAGATATGATTTCAGAGAAAGTGTCGTTACCAGAACTGGTAGCATTAATTCAGAAGCAAGAAGTAATAGTGGAAAAAAATAATATTGCGCTGCTAAAAAACTTAGTAAATGGGCCCTGAAGACATGCCTATATATAGGGGAGGATACTAGAAAAGTACTCTTTTAATTAAACATTTATTTTCATTTTCATTCATTTCACTTCATTATGCATTGCAAATATTTTTCCTCCTTAAATTAAAGCTTACATTTCCATTTATTTTAACAGCTCGGTACTCCACCCCATTGATTATTTATCAAATGCAGTCATAAGAGCAGGGTAAAATAGACTTGGTCAAACAGATCTTTAAGGCAAGATATAAATCAACATGGCAATTTCAACAACAAGAAAATCACAGCTCTTAAGATATACTGAAGTTTTGTCCCAATGTCCTGTGGACGTTTGTCTGTTCTCAGTCTGATGGGAATTTTTAATCAGCGTCACTATCTGGAATGCTGTACCTACTAATAACTACATAAGAAGGATGGTTTTGGCTTGGGTCAGATGTTCATCTAGTCCAGCATCCTGTCTTTGTAGCAAATATTTAGGGAAGGAAAGCAACAGCAGTTGCAGTGGTATTTCCCCTGGCATGTTCATCCAATTTCTGGTTTTAGTAGCTTAAGTACTTAGAATCACGGAACGGTTTGGTTTGAGAGGGACTTTAAAGGCCACCTAGTTCCAAATCCCCTGCCGTCCAGGAGCCCTATCCAGTCTGGCCTGGAACACTTCCAGGGAGGAGGCATCCACAGCTGCTCTGGGCAACCTGTGCCTGCGCCTCAGTACCCTCTGAGTAAAGAATTTCTTCCCAACATCTAATCTGAATCTCTCCTCTTTTAGTTTAAAACCGGTAGCCCTTGTCCTATCACTATCTGTATGAGTAAAAAGTAGCTCTCCCTCTGTTTTGTAAACCCTTTTTAGGTACTGTAAGGCTGCTGTAATGTCTCCCTGGATTCTTTGGGCTGAACAACCACAGCTCTCTCAGCTTTCTTCGTAGGAGAGGTATTCCAGCTCTCTGACCATCTTCATGGCCTTCCACTGGAGTTGTTTTAACAGGACCATGTCTTTCTTGGCTGAGAATTCCATGCCTGGATGCAGCATTCCAGGTGGGGGCGCCAAAGGGCAGAGTAGAGGGGGAGAATCACCTCTCTGGATCTACTGGCCATTCCTCTTTTGCTACAGCCTGGACTAAAGTCTATTTTATGACTCTGAATGCACTGTACTGTACTGTTTGTCTTTGTTCTCAGCTGGATATTTACCTGCAATTTAATTATTTCTCCTATAGACCAGGAACATTATATAAGGTAGAATAGATACAAATTATATAGTTCTCCTCATAAATCCCTAGTCCTGATATCCAGGTGTATTTGTGCCTGTGATTGTGTCACTGAAACCCATCAAGCAATCGCAATTTCGCAAAGTTGATTTTCCTGTTTTGTGAAGCTGTAACTCCACAACATTGTGTCCCATATCTATTTGCTATAGAAAGGTAGGTTAAGTATTACTCACCTTCCAGATTCTCTGGTCTTGATTCAAATACACTTAACTTGGTTACATCAGAAGGATCATCTATGCATACCTTTCACTCAAGGTTTTCCCATTTGTGTTCATTTTCCCCTTATTCCTATTAGCGTTGTACTGTCATGACGTAGTTCCAGTCAGTTGTTTGCAGGCTGTTAGTCTGAACACCAGACAGAATGTATATTTGACAGCAACCAACTGGGCTGGCGATCCATAATTTGTTGATAGCAACAGACACAGGGCATTAGGGGATTGTAAATGAAGTGCTGGTGTAGCAGTAATTACAGACTCAGCAGCATTGCCAGAGTTAAGGCGGAAGTTTGCTTTAAAGTCTGTTTCAGTGGTTTATGTAATTCAGCTAGGGTAATTTGCAGTTGAATGAAACCTGACATGGAAATTGTAAACTCAAATACAGATTTTCTTCTGAAAAGGGTTCAGACAAGAGCTGAGAACACAGCAATCATTAGAGAAGTTCATTCTGCCAGATATGGTTAGGTAATTAATCAAACATATGCATTTTCAGCTTCCAAGAGTTTATTTTTTGAATGGTTTACATCTTTGTTTTTAAAATATATGATCAATGAAACAGTACTTGTTACTATTTTATGAAGCTGTCGCACAACGGCCACTCCCTATATATCAATGAAATGTGGAGCCGTGGTGCAGAATGGTGTGAGACCACAACGAGATGAACAGTTAAACTTTGAAATTAGTTCTGGGTCCTCATGTGAGTAGCTCTAAGTGACTACTCCTAATAATATTCTTCACTCTTTCGTGTGACACTGCAGCTTGGTCTCCTAAAGGCTCACAGCAGGTGAAAGCAAAAGAGGGAAATAGCAGAGCCTATAAAAATTCAAATGGATATTAAATGAAGTTTTCAGCAGTTTTGTGGCTTAGAATATCAGGTTACTCTATGGGCCTCCACTCACTTCATTTGGAGCTTTCTCTATATTCCAAATTCAGCAGTTGAAGAAGAGGTTGCTAGCCAATCAGTACAGCAAATGGATTCTAATTACTCCAGTCCCCAAAGGTAATAACATTTTCCTTCAAGTGACAGATGTGCATAGGTTTGTGGTAACCAAGGTCACCTGAAAAAATTTAATCCTATCTAAATATTTCACCATGAGAAAGGAAGCCCTGTCCTAGGAAGACCTTTTTTTCTTTATTAAAACCTGTGGAATTCAATATTAAATTCTGCTCAGTTTAGATTTGCCTTTGGTGTATTTATCTTCCAGTACTGTATGCCTGTTCTTACTATTATCTATTTATTTTTTTCAGAAAATAAGTAAAAGAACAGATTAGGTATTTGGTATTGAATGTTAATGTTACTTTACGAGATGTAAAATGAGATGCAGCGTCATCCTTTGGATTATGCTTTCTCTTTTCAAGATCTCTTAGCTGTATCTGTGTTGATAATTTTACAGATGTGTTATTGAATTTCTAGGGACAGATAGAATTACAGAACCACAGAAAGGTTTGCGTTGGAAGGGACTCTACAGATCATCTAGTTCCAACCACCCTGCCATGGGCAGGGACAACTTTCACTAGACAGGTTGCTCAGAGCTCCATCTAACTTGCCTTGAACATTTCCAGGGATGGGGCATCCACAACTTCTCTAGGCATATAATATTTTACTTTAATATTGAACCATGTTAAAGCCAAATAGAACAAACTTGCAATAATTTCTCCTTGGGCTCGGACCTCTTTCGTTGCAATCTCAAGTGTTGTTGGCATTCACCATGATGGGATTTGCTACTCAGAGGTTGTAACATGAAATAGAATGTGTTGTAGCCAATATTACTATTAGCATTTGTTGACCTGAGCAGCAAAACATTCAAGCTTGTTTCAATTATAAGGAGAAATTGGATGTGATTCCTTGATGTCACTTTACTTCTAGAATCTGTTTTCCTAAATATGGGATGTATTAAATAGAGGTATCTTGTGTTCATAACCTCAAGACTTGTTCCAGTAGCTCCTGATACAGAACAGTCTTACTGCTGGTTCTGAGGTTGCATTGATGATATGAAGCACTTTATGGGAGCTCAGGTTTCACTGGTCTTGAAATGCTCAGCCTCACTACACTGCTGCTGAAAGGAGTTTTGTTTAGATAGAAAAATTTGAATTCTGTGAATGAAACAACTATCTTTGTGGCGCATTTTATCAGTAACTTCTTGGTCAGCTATACCAAGCTAAGTACTCAATTATGAATGTGGTTCTCTCCATGTACTAACTGGCAAAGCCCCAGTAACCTCTGTCTTTCTTTCACCCAGGACAGAGCTCATTTTCTTCTGAGTAGCTGGTACAGCACTTTGTTTTGGATTCAGTATAATGTCAATAACACACTGATGCTTTGGTTGGTGCTTAGTAGTGCTTGCACCAAGTCAAGAACTTTTCAGTGTCTCGTGCTCTGCCAGTGAGGAGGTGAACAAGAAGCTGGAAGGGAGCATAGCAGGGATAGCTGACCCAAAAAGGCTAAAGAGATATCCCCTACCATAAAATGTCATGCCCAGTGTAAACCGGGGAAGTCACCTGAAATGGGCCTGACTTGGGGGTGGGCTGGTCATCTGGCAGCGAGTGGGTGGTGAGCAGTTGTATTGTGCATCACTTGTTCTTCTTAGCTTTTACCTCTCTCTCTTCCTCCCTCTTCTTTTTGTTACAATTATTGTTATTTTTATGACTATTACTATATTTTACGTTGTTTCAATTATTGAACCGTTCTTATGTTAACCCACAAGTTTTACTCTTTCTTTCCTGAATCTCCTCCCTATCCCACTGGGAGGCGGGGGGAGAGGACAAGCAGTCGCATCGTAGTTAGTTGCTGGCTTTCATGTTGAAATTCTTCAAAAATAATGGAGCCTGTTTGACACTCCTTTCTCCCTGTCTTATTCTCCACTCCCTCCCTCTCCATTAGTCTGACTTGCTGTGTGCTTTTCTCTCTTCCATTTGAGTGTATTCTGTCTTAAATGGAGAATACTGTATAGTGCAGAGGGTAGTCTGGATTCTTGATGGAAATAGCATCCAATTTTTGGTATTTTCAACCTGAAGAAAATGAGGGGGAGTGCTGGTGAAAAATTGTTATTGATTGACTTAGTGTTTTTTTCTATAAATTAAATGAAGAATAGGTGGGATAGGCATTACTGCTGCTAGTTTTAAAAATCGTAATTTCTATCAGAATGGAAGAGAGGAAAAAATAAGTGTGGGAATTCCCAAACACTCTAAAGGTTGCTGTTTTTCAGAACCTATTTCAGAGTCTGAGACTTGATGTGATCTGTGTTGTGGGTTAACCCCACTGGTTAACCACTGTTCATAAGACTTGCACTCAGGTGGCTTTGGTTCTCTTCTGGACCAGGACTGTAGTACTGGAAAAATCAGTGCCCTTCAGAAACATGGGTTGCTTGGGTTTTAATATTTAACACAGTAGTGCAAGAATTCTATTCTCTGAGCACCATTCAGTGTGTGGGTCCCTGCTTTACTGAGCACAATTCAGTGTGTGGATCCCTGCTTTACTGTGGCTACTCTTGGGAAGACTGCATAAATCTCTTGCAAAGGGTATTCATAGTGCACCTAAGGGAACCTGACAGCTTTCCTTTCCAGAGCATATAAATAAACTACAACCAATCAGACTGAAGAAACATGTTCACTCTTCAGAGATGTATAACTCACATACCTTCTTGATCTATCTAATTGACAAATGGTATGAAATACTTTCCTTGTCTTATTTTTCAGGTAAAAAGGAATGAATGAGCAGAGTTTCTCAAAATGAAAATCCTTGAATTTGGTCTTTGTTTTTTCTCAAGTTCCCACTTAGCTTTGAAAGATCTTCCTGGATACTGTTGATTACTTTATGTCAATCAGTTACATATGTTCCAAGAAGTTTGATTTCTCTTGGCTATGTTGCTGTGAGAATTATTCTTGTTACTGTGTCCTTATGTGCTGCATGAAGTACTGTGTAAATTACAATTCGTGTTCTTCCCACCATGTGGACAGCTTCTAAACTCTGTCACCTGACACAGTCTTGTGTTCAATCAATAAAGTTGAAGCAAATGCGGTATTATCAGAAAATCTCTGTAATTTACTGTCTTCACTTAGGATTATGACTCCTTACGCTGCATGAACTAGATTTAGACAACAAAGGAACCTGTGCTTAAAAGCTGGTAGACTGTTACTGTATGTTACTGGTTTTGAGTGGGGAAGGAGAAGAAACAACCCCCCAAAGCCTCTAAAGCTTGAAAAATACAAAAAATCTCTCAGTTCTTTGTCCATATGACATTAGTCTTTGTTGATATAAACTTTTCAGATTTCTACACTCAATTTCATGGCTGTTAAATACAAGCCAGGATTTAAACGTGCCCTATGGAGTAACAGGACTTGTCTACAAGGGGGAGTTGCTGAAAAAATAAAAAGAAATATATTCATCTATGAAATTTGTTTTAAGTGCTCTCTTTATATTAGCTCCTTCCATAGGCAATTTTAGAGCAGGTGCCCAACATGCATAGCAGAGAACTGCCCATGCTGCCTTCTGAAATGGAAGCGATGACATGGATGTAGCTGTGCTCCTTTTAGGTTGAGCTGGTTCATAGCTCTTTGTCATGTCATGTGCATGTACTGGCTTTGTTGGAGATGGCTGCAGGCTGCCTGGCTGTGTGCTGCTGAAGGGTGTAGACGTGCTCTTTGCATGTTTGTCACTAAAAGAGTATGTAATCTTGCTTAGATTAAATTAGGGTTGTTTGCGGTAGGGAATTCTCACAAAGCATGCTGTGCATTTTGTGTTTCACACAGGTTAGTGTGCAATGCACTCTCTCTGTGCGGGCAAATCAGCACACTTCAGCATAGAGACTGTGTGTCCCTCATTGCCTCTCCAGATCACCTGAAGGCATTTCTGGGACCAGGGGCTAGAAAAATGTTAGATTTTAAACTCACAGTATCTCCCACTAGAGTGCTGCAGCTGTTGAACAATTAAGAAACATTTGTATAGTGGCAGGAGAATATCTTATTCCTCTGTTTGTTTAGTATCCATGCAGAGAATGATTTCTTGTGTTCGTTATGTGTTAATGACACTGCACAAATTATACTTTATGATGCACTTGGGTGCAATAACTTAGCTGGATGGTTGAATACAATTTAAATATGCAAAAAGAAGGGACTAATGGAGTATCCTCAAGGACTAGCTAATACCTTATTTACAATTATGTCATACTATCTAAATTTGAGAAGATTTGTGTTTGTCACAAACATTATGTTGTTGAAATGTAGCATTTTAGATTTAAGTATAAAAGTATTTTCTCAGTATTTTCTCTGTGGAAATATGTTATTTATATTCGTATTTGGGTTGGGTTTTTTTTTCTTTAAATCTGTAAACAGCTACAAATTCAAAAGCCTCCTGACAGTGGGCTCTGAGAGTGCTTTTAGTAGGTATTGCTTCTCTGCTTAGAAGAACCCTGCAGACAAAATAAAAATATGAAACTAAGCACATTTAGAGAGGAAAGGAACAATGGAGAAAAAATTAGCAATGTTTTATATCCAAGGGGAAGAAAAGTGCTTAGCCTGGGAACTTGGAGTAGTCTATGAATTTGATCGGAGCTCAAGGGGTCTAGCAAAACCTGCTTCATGTCACCTTTCCTGCTCTTCATCTGCCAAACTTCACCTGTCAGGAGTGAAATGTCTTGAGTGCTCTGTTGGATGATCTTTTGAAGGGGTGGGTTCTTTTTTGAGGCTCCATCCCCTTACTTTGCTAGGGTAAAGGTTCAGGTAATTCCTTCAGGCTTTCTAGTGCCAGTAGTATTGCACCTTTTCACCAACAACAGCTGACTTCTGCCATTTGTCCTTGTGAAATTCTCACTGCAGGACCTCAGTTTGGGAGTTTTGAGCCTCAGCTATTGATGCAAAGCTTAATGTGAGTCACTGTGTTCAGAGGAAGAGAACCGGTACTGTGTAGCAATTTTAAGTGTTGGCCTCTATGGTGGGCACTCTTTTCCCTTCTGTGCAGTTTAAGTGGCCAGATGCTGGGGACTCACAAATAGTAACCCAAATAATTTGCAGATGAATATCTTTCTAACCACTGTAAGATATTTACCTAGAATACCAGCTGGACAAAAGTACCAAGAACTCTGGAAAACTCCTTATTTCCCCAAAATTAACTGCATCATTATAGACGTAGCTTGCTCATCTTTTCCTGAAAGAATATATGGCCTGGAACGTCTAGAACATGCAATTTCTGTCAAAGAGCAATGAACCAAATATGTGTGTTGTGGCCCCAAGGGGTAACTGCTGCCCTGAAGGAATTTTCTTCCATTCAAAATTTAAATGCAGTTTATTTTGAACTCTCCCTAGGTGCTTTCACGGAAGCTCATATTCATATGCAGTGAAAGCCAGTAGTTTTTCTGATATTCTCAATCAATATGATTGTCAGCTACTAGTTAAATAATGGACTTGGACCTAATTACATTTTTTTCCATCTACAACCTGCTGGGCTTGTTTCTGTTGCTCTCATGTCTGCTTTTATTCGTTACAGGAAATTTAAATACCCTATTTAGTGTGAGTATAATACTCATTTCCTTTTTATATGTATAAGCAGTCACCTTAAAGAAGTCAATAGGTTTCATGTTAACTTTTAATGTTGTATGTATTTATGATGAACTATTCTGATTCATCTGAAGTTTGCGTATGATATTTCTATGTTGCCTGTCCTGTCACTGACTAGCAATGTAGCAGTGCATTTACAGTTTCAGAGCAACATCTCAGTTTTCTGAGGCTTTGTGGATTCTTCTTGTGAAGTAGTTTTGGTCTTGCAGTGCTGTATTGACTGTTCTAGATTCTTTTTCAACTAATACCAAATACGACAGCATCCCAGTTTGGAGTTCCAGTCCCACTGCTTAACAAGACTGTTAAACTGAACTTTCAAGCACTGCAACACTTCTTTTTCCTTTCCTCCTTGAAGGGCTGGAGGCATTAGACATTTATCACTTACTTTGCAGTACCTTATTCTTCCAGCCCTCATTGGGCACTCTGGAACATGAGCTGGTGTAATGAACTGCAGTAAGAGCATCTGTGACTCAAAAGACAATCTGCTTAATAAATGTTTATTGATTTAAATTGCAGATTATACACATGCATGAGATAGTGAAATAAATTAAATTAGAGCTGGTTATGCATTTGTCTACACTGAAGAGAAGGGGGAGACAGTGATCTCTCCTCTGTGGTGACCAGTGACAGGACCTGAGGGAATGGTCTGAAGCTGTCAGTAAAGGTTTAAGCTGGATATTAGAAAAAGGTTCTTCACACAGAGCGTGGTTGGGTGCTTGCATAGCTTATATGCCCCACTCAGGGCTGGGAGTGCTGCTATCAGCCACCTCAAAGGGACATGGATACACTTCAGGGTTTTGCCCAAGGATGAAGATGGGGCCAATTCAGATTCCTTTGTGCTGCCGGAACTGCCCAAATGGAGTCCATTGTGGGTTTAGTTTTTTTTAATGAATATAACCAAGAGCCAGCAGGCTTTGGGGGTGGGAGATGAAGGGTGGGTGACAGGCCACGGTGAGATACTTGATGTGTCTGATCATGTTTCTCACTTCTGCACGTGTTGTCCAGGCGAGAGTACTGGTGAGCTCGAGCAGTGAGCTGGTGGAAGAGCTGGTCCAAATGAAGCGAAACCATGTCAGCTCCTATCCCCACTCATTTATGTTTGGATCATGTGAAGTTTTACATTTTACTAAAAAATAAAGGTGGATCAGTTTCACGGTCTGATTTATTGAGCATTGGCACAGGCTCATGGTGGGGAAGCTGGAGTGTACGGGAAAATAGCATGCAGGCGAGAAAAGAAGAAAGGGCAATGACTGACTTAATGGTATTGGATGTATTCTCAGTGTTTGAATAGAGCTGCTTACTCGTCCTGATGCTCCATCTGCATTCCCTTTCCACAGGTGAGAATCTCAATAACTCCTCATAATTATTTTCCCTTTGGGTTTACTTAAATTTGGTTATGTCATATAGTCTTGCTCTGATTGCAGTCTGAAGAGGTTTCTCTTCAATCCTCATAAATACTTTGCTCCCTCGGCGTTTTTTGATCTGCATCTCTTGCTTGTGGCTATATTGACTTACTGAATGGTTTATTTCGTTTAGCGTATAAAGATGATTATTATGTTAACAAAAAGGGAAGTTTAATGGTCCCTGTTCAGTTGGAGAACTATTGTATCTCTTACTAATTATGCTGTCTGACTGCTGAGTTTTGGAAATGTCAGCTGCCTTCCACGAGTCTTCCACTTATAATAGTAAATACTAATAGCAGTTAATTCAGAAGGGTGTTGCATGGCTAAATTCATGTTTGTAAATTATTCTCAAACCCTAAGATGACAAATTGTATGATGTAACAATTAATGTTGCTAATGTTAAGCATCCTCAAATTTCTGTACTACATATTCATGTCCTTTAATAAGAGAATGAAGCAGAATGTGATGCTCATTGATGTTTTTAAGTTCTTCATTGGAGCAAAGTCTTATTAATAGCCTGGAAAAACTTCTTGGCAAATATGAGATTTAGCTCTTTTTCCTGCTACTTTTGAAGTCTAAAGACTCTACAAAGCAGCTATTACTTCTTCATAAACAGTTTCTGGGATGAATTTGCAGATTTACTCATGTATTATCTTGGGGTAGTCCTAGAGATACCATTTCATGAATATGTAGAGTGTGTTTGCTATCTTCTTTTTTATGTTGTAGATTCATGGCAAGTTCCTAGTTTATTCAGCAAGTGGCTTTCTCTGCTATATTCTCTCTATGTAACAAATGCTTGTTTCTTTGGCAACTCAGACTTCATTATTGATATGAAATGAGTCTGCAGCACAGCATTATTATGCTTTGAAAGCATTAAAGGACATTTTCAGTTCTTCTGCTCTATTACAATGAATACTGGATTTTTCTTTTTTTAATAATTTTCTGACACCAGATTTCTCTCCATCATTCATGATTTTACTTGCCACACCACAGATAATTTTCTGTTCAGATAGCTCCCTCCCTCCTTCTTTATAAACACATCTGTGAAGTCTGCTTTACACAGAGATCTTTAGAACTATGGACAGTTTTGACAGTCTTCCATCTTTTTTACATTCTCTTCAGTTCTCATGATCACATTATGCTGATATATATTTCAGTTTCCCTCTCACTATCATTCTCTCACTGCAGATTTTCTAATGAAGTTGGAAATGGAATATCACAACAAGGCATTTTTAGTTTGAAATAAGCTGTAATCTAGGAAAAGAATGAGACAATCTTGCAGCTGAGATAAAGCAGGACTTAGAGGGATCTGTGTATTACCCAGATAGTAGTTTGAGTGGCAGAAATGTCTACATGAAATAAGAAACCCTTTAAAGTAAGCTTAATAAAGTTCAGTGGGCAGGAGTGTCATTAATAAACCTGGAAGGGAAAAATGAACAGAAATTTGCACAGAGTTCAAAATATTCATGGAATTGAAATGGGAATGTAAACTACATACAGTAGTTTTTGAGGAAAGTACCAGTGGCCATGAAAATAAAATTGTTGTCTAAAATTTTATTCAATAGACTGCTGTAGAACAGACCAAATATGTTATAGAATGATAAAAACCCCTGGGGGCATTATGAAAATTGGATTTTAAATAATAGTAGAAATTGTCTTGTTGTTTTGACACCAGTCAAACATAATGATAGAAGAATCTGGAGTTCTGCAACAATGGATGTTTTCTTCCATGCTTATTTGGCACACTTATTTCTAGGTAGATTCCTAAAAATTAATTCCATGTATAGTGCTAAAAAAACCCCACCTGAGATATTGAGATAGTACCAAAAGCAATTGTTGCTCAAGTGTATGGAAAAATTAAAGATGGTACTGTTTACAAAAGCATCAAGAAGAGAGCAGTACCTAAAGAATTATATGGTTTGAATACAAATGTCTTCTAACGTCATTAAATTACAACATAACATGATCTCCAATACCAAAGACTGGAAGTGGTTATATATTTTTGTAATAGAAATTGTTTCATAAAACAGACTGCCTGAGATAGCAGTCTTCTGAAAGCAGGAGTGGAATGGAAATTTCTACAGATATTATGCCTAAAAAAAAAAATGAATAGCATAGAAATGGAAAAAGAAATGCTAACTCGTTGGATGTGGGCAGGAAAAAAACCCCAACCCAGCAAAATTGATCTTGGTTGCAGAATGTCAATGTTTAATGTGATGCTGCAAGCATTAATAAAACTCGAGTTGTGGGCAGCTAGCCTCCACTTCCCTTCTACGTGAAAGTGTAATTCTACTGGGTGATTTCCTGTGGTTTTATCGCCAGGATTTGTGGGTGTGATTAGGGGGCGATGTTTGAAAGTAGGTGCTTCCTGCCAGCCATGAATCTCATGTTATGCCTTCCAAGTGTAAAAAGGAAAAGTTAAGATCATTACCTCACATAGTGAAGTGGACTTCCACGTTGCAAGCTGAATCCCTTTTAAATGGCCCAGTGACCCCAGAAGTGAAATTTCTGCTTTCTATAACCTGCTCACCTGCCTTTTCAGCAGCCTGCTGGGAGAAGTACAAAGGACTTTTGTACAAAGGAAATTTCTGTTGGATCTAGTTCTCTTCTGTCACAGGTAATAATTTAATTCCTTTCATGTTTTTGTTTGTTTGGGTTTTTATTTTCATTTTTTACTTTTTCTGTGCTGTTGTACTGTTTCACTCCTGTTATAAGCTTGTTACTTCAAGGATGAGAATGGCCAAACTGTCCATTCTCTTGGATGTCGTAGTTGGAGGGAATATTCAGGATGCAGCATGTATGCATGGTGTGCTGTTCAGAACAGAGACGGGAAGTTTGGCTCACGCACTTCTGCACTGGAACCTCAAGAAAAATCAGTCAGGAAGTCTAAACTGCTTTAAATGGTATAGATGCTTAACATGACTACATTAATACTATTCTCAGTTACAAAGATTCCCCTGTTCATTTTGAGACGCATTTTTCATTTCACCATTAATGTCTTTCTTCTATATTTCATTTCTCATTTTCCCCTTTATTATTTATTCATAGCCTTTATATTTCTATGATTAGCACAGGCTACAACATTGTCTTTCTTTTTATCTTGCTCATTTTTACTACAGCAGTGAAATCCACGCTGATTAGACTGTAGCAAATTCTTCATCCTGTAGTAGTTTGCATAGCCCTTAAGGCAAACCCTTCACTTTCTTTTACAATTCACTTATTCAGTCTTTTCCTGTATAGTGCATATAGATGCAGATAATTTAGACCCCATGCACCCATTTGAGTTAGACACATCTTCTGAAATCAGACAAATTTTCCAAATAATCCAAATTCTTTATGGTAAGGTAAGGGTGTTTCCCCCACCTCACTTTTCTATTAGTGCAACTTAATTTCTTGCTGTTCTCATGATTATCTGTTTTGGCTTTACTTCAATATTTCAGTTTCACTATTTCCCATCTATTAAATGTTAGTTGAATTCATGGATTTAAACAAAATTTAAATGAAGTTTAAACAAAATTACAGGTACTACTTTCTCCTCTCATTTCACATCATCACCACTGATTTTGTTGAGTGAAATTGACTTTAAAAGTCAAGTGTAAATATATGTTGTACCAAAAGAATACCCATTAGCTGGCCTTAAAAATTCCAAGGTAGCTTCTGCAAAATGGTAGGGTAAAATATAAAACCTCTGTGTAAGAAGTACTATGTATAAGAACGTTACAGTAAGAAATCTGAGGAGCCTCATAACATCAAATGAGGTGAAAGGGGTGAGAATCTTTAGAATGAAGATAAAGAACATTAGGACTAGTGAAAAAAATAGATGCTTTAAAACAAATATGCTTGCTAGTGTGCCCACCAAAAGTACCAATTGGTTCAACCCTTTCCTGGAGCAGACATTGCTTATCTCCAGGTCTGATAGCCTGTGGTGAGAATATCTGGCTTCCCAGAAGGCTGTGTTGTGAACTTAGCTAAACTCCAGTCCACAATAAAGTGTGGATGTGTAGCTTTCTCCCAAGTCACAGGTGTTTTGCAAATAATCTTCTCCTATCCCTACACAGTCAGGAAAGAGAATTCTAAATTTATTATTTCCTCCAAGTTAAGCCTGCACTACTTGTTAGGACTTTTCACATTGTTGTTGGAACTTGGTATCGAGGAAGTATGTCAAAATTAATCAATATTCATACACATAATATACCCATTTAGAAAACAGGAATTCCTGAGAAAAGTTGAAGATGATTTTTCAACCCAAGAAAAATCTCTGTGTGCTTGTCTCTTCCATAGATAGCTGTGGACTATTGCAAATTCCCAGTTTTTGGTACAAGTGATGGTGAAATGTAGAAGTTGTGGGAAAAAGGTAAATAAAATAAACTAGAATGGGTCAGAGGTAGAGGGGTACTCTGGATCTTGATGTATTGCTGGTACTTGCTTTGATGAGCACTGCTGCTGAATTGGTTTGCTTTTGGAGGTTGTTTTCTTTGTGGAACAGATAGTTTGCAAAGGTACATAGGTGAAAATGCCAGACCATAAACTGTTGATGGGCCTCTGCCCTGCTTAATCATTATTTTGGCTTGCTAAGTCTTTGTCATCTGCCCCAAAATGAGGATTCTACTGAATCTGAGCTGGAGGAGACAGAAGTGCCCTAGAGCAGCTGATCCTCTCCTTCAGTGAGAAGAGAATGATTTACGTAACTTCTGCTTTACTGGAGGGAATTTACTTGCAATTAATTTATCCACAAATCTTCCAAGGCAAAACTTACAGAAAGATCTGAGACTGGCATACAGGAGAGTGATGGCAGAATGCATGAATTATTTTACTGAAAGCCTTTCTAAAACTTATTTATTTATTTATTTCCGAACAAGGTATTTGAGAATGAGTAGTAATATACTTGAAAATCATCATATTAAGTTACCTTTACTTTCAGTGTAAAATGATCAGCTAAGACCATTGTTACATCAGATGCTTGTTCCTGCATGGTATTAGAATGTTGAATAACAGATATAAGTATTAATGTTTTTTCTCAAGAAAAAAATATGCTTCCTTCTGTGTGGAAACCCTTGGAATTTATTCTGATTTTCTGGTTTTTGCGTGTTTCACTAACCTCTGTGTCTGTCTTGTACTGTTTTATGGAAAACAGTGTTAAGAAATACACATATATCGTTCAGATGCTTCTAGTTTGCTTTTCATAGAGCACTCCCTGACGTTAATAATTTGCTGAAAAATGATTTTTAGAGAAAGGGAATGAGACCACATGTATGCTCACCCATGAATTGCAATGAAAAAAAGGTCTTTTTAATATTCTTGGTGTTGCTGTATCAGGCAGCAATGAGTAGGTATCTACTGTGTCAAGCTCTGAAAGGAAAGGTAACTCCTGCCTTAGGAACTAATTTATGGTAGGTTTAAAAAAAAAATCTGTTTTATGAAACCAAACAATACAGTATTCTAGGCAGTATCACAGTTGGGAACAGCTATAGAGTCTTAAATAAGATGAGAGAATTGGCTATATACATACATACATATATATATATATATGTAAAACAGGTTGACTTCAGCTTGAAGTACTCTGTCATGTGCCTGTGATTCCTGCAATTAGTCTTGAACATGTTGAACTTCTTTCAGCTTTTCTGAGTAAGGTTTGACAAATTAATTAATTCAGCCTTATCTTAATGGCTTTGTTCTTAGCATTTGCTCCTTGCCAATACTCGTTGCTACTTCTCTTTGCCTATTGACACCTCTTATCATAATGGTGTTTATAAAGGTACTGCAGCCTTTCAAAAGTTGTCATGGTTCTATTTTTGTTTTCTCCATGCCTGATTAAACCTCAAAATCCTTGCCAGGAAGATTTTGTCAAAATATTAATTCTTATTTGTTCTATTAAAAATATAAAATATAAGTTCTCAGACCTCAGATTTTATCTGGCTTTATTTGACTTTCTTCTATGAAATACTTAAGTTTGTTTTGGAACTTGCACTAATAGCTAAATGACATTTAAGTAGTACAGAGACTTTGACCTTCAGTGAATGGTCTTCTGAGTAAATGAGAAAATATATGAGGGGATGAAAAGATAAATGCAGTGCAATTTTCCTGCTTTGTGCATAGTCTTCAGAGGATAATATCTGGTATCGGTGGCTAGACTAATTTAGTAATATGACAATTTTATTTCCTGGCAAATATGTATGACTCTGTGAGGATGATGCCTACCTAATTTAAAGGGGCACATTCTCTACTAAAACGTAGGACATTCCAGTTTGAAGAATTTTCCTGTAGCATTAGTAAGACAAAAAGCTTATTTTTTTTTATTATTCCTGAGTTCTAAATTATGAACATCACGTCTAGATTTTTGACCAGCTGTTTTTCAGGCATCTGTTCCTTGTTGCTGAAACACTGTGAATGTTTTTTTCTGCTAACAGAAGTAGTCTCTTAAGAAGACTTTCAGATAGATGTTGAGGTGTCATACACATAAACAGGAAATCCAAATATCACTTTACACATGTATAATATTGCTGTCATTCTGTGCCACTAAAATTTTGCAATGTAAACAAGACGTAGATATATGACTAGGTCAGTACAGAACTTTGCAGGACATGTCAAGTTATGAAAATAATTTCATCCATTATAAATAAAGTGAATTTCAAATGCTTAGCAAAACTACCATTATGAATCAGTCATTCTAAATAAACTGTATTAGTCCAAAATAATTTAAAATCAAACAAGCTGAAAGTGTGTCTGGGTTTTGCATAATGATTTGCAGCACATTGTTAACACTTGAATTATTTTCATTCTTCTATACTGATGAGTTTTTAACCATTTAACTTGGGAAAGGGAGTTTAATGATAGAGCTGCATGCTATATAGTGGCTGTTAATAATTGCCTGGCCTGTCTTGCTGCAGTTCTTGGGAGGTATCTGCCAGGAATTTTACCTGAAGGAGTGCTTCATTGTCAGGCCCAAGACAATGTAGCAAATGAATGACAAAGACACTATCTCCCTCTTTCTTTCTAGTGTCCAGAGACAAAAAAAAAAAGAGAAATATGTACCACAGGAGTGGTACCAGTAGAAAATGAACAAGCATCGGCAAGTTGAGAGCAGTTCTAAAGAGATTTTACAGCTTAATAAATAAGCTGGTTCTAAAAAGCCTTGTAAACTGTGCTTGGGATGTATGCCTTATATAACAAAAAAGTTATGTTAGGTGTTTATAATTGCTCTTGTGATCAAAATCACGTGGTTAATAGATTCTTACAATTCAGAAAAATATTTCCATTAGTGTATCACCTTTGGCATTCATACTAATTTTGTTAATTCTTGCTTAGTAGTGGTAGCAAAGACCTTTTTTACGTTGTCACTGTATCTAGTTAAAAAAAAAATCCTGGTTAACAGTATATTTACAGCTGAAAAAACAAGATTTTTTTTGTGAATTGTCAACTTAACACCCACCTGATGCATGGTAATACTCTTTCACAATGATAGTGTTATGAAATTTCACTCTTTGATCATGTACAAACTTTATACTTCTCCCTAAAAACACCCATAGTTTTGACTGGTGCATGGAAAATAAAGAATGAAAGTAATTCAGAAGGTTATAAGACCTGTAAAGCACTAGGTATGAAATGGCTGTCACACCTCACTTTCACAACTTCAGACATAATTATTGGGGCTTAATGGTTGACAGGCTAGGGTCAATTTTTACAGTCTAAATGTTAAGAGTGGATGATTGCAGCAATGAATACCTGTCACCAACAGCTTTCAGGTAATAAAAAAAATCCACTTGTATCTGGTCAGAGTGATAAAAGCACATGAAAGTGCACCAATTAAATGACTTTAAAATGATTTGTCAGGTTAGACAAATGCTGGACGTCAGTATTTATGTCTTTTGAATAATATTTGCAGCCAAAAATTAGCAACTTTTGTCAGACAGAATCAAACCAGAGGTGAGTAGAAAAGCAAGTATGAGGTTTTTATCTGCATTTTATTAGGCTACCTGTATTTATGATTAGTGTATGTGGGACTTGGTAATAAAGTATCTGATCTTGTGCTGTTGAGGCAAGAAAAAGCGTTCAGTGGTAGGTTATAAGCCCAGCTCTCAAGTCATCAGCAAACATATTTAGGATACTAACATTTTAATGTATTGAAACTTAAATGCTATTTCTTTAGAATATATTTCTTCAGGCTTCTATTGCCTTTCAGCTTTGGTACTAGAGATGCAAAAGACAAGTAGTATCTGACACCTTGATTAACCCTTAAGTAACGCACAACAAAGCTTTCCAAGTTCCTAAACAGACAGTAAGTCTGACAGCTGCTTTGTTTACTTTGCCATTTGGCTTAGTTCATGGTGGAAAGGCGGGAGGGAGGGATGAGATGCCATTACCAGAGGTGAGTGAGAGCCAGCCTGCTGTCTGACAGGATGTTTCTGGCACTGGATCATCTCAATGTTTAGATCTAGGCTTTTAGTGCAACAATATGTGGCCAATGTAGAGGCCAGTGACTGCTACTTCCTTCACACCCTTCCCTGCTCTTTCTTGCTCAGGATCTGCACTATAGCACACATCCTTCGTGCCCACTCTTGACTTCTAATACACCATCTCTCTCTGCCAGACTTTTGCGGGGCTGGAGACATGCCTCTGCTCTCTGCCCAGACCAATGACGCCAGAACTCAGCCCTCCTTGAACATACCTGCTACTGGGAGGAACCTTATTTCCAGTTTCCTCTGTCACTTTGTCAAGGATTTAATTTGCTCTATGGCCTTGAGGTCAACTCTGTTCTACAGGAGTGGTACAGCTCCATAAGCCCTGCTGTGGTTTCTCATTTGCCCCTACTTAACTGTTGCTATTTTGGGCTCCTGTTTTCTCCTACCCCCTCTACAAAAAGAACTCTATAAATAGATCCCAAGGAAAAAAAAAAAACCAACAGTTGAAAATTTTGTAAGCCTTCTATGAGAGATTTCCTACAGGTTACCTGCTCAGCATTGGCTCATATAAACCCCCAACTCTACTTTCTCACCAGAAGGGAATAAAATGTTTTACTTCCCTGCTTGCAACAATTCTCTCATATTAAAAGCCCCTTCAATTTTAGGCAACAGGTTTAACTTTACTAGGCTGTAAAAGGTACCTATGCCCAGCCATTGTTCCCAGCTCAGTGCTACCATCCTTTTTAGTCACTCTTTTGGATCTTCAAAGGATGCAATCTTATTTGTGTCTCCTAACCAAAACCACATAAGCCCATAAGCAAAGAGCTGCTAGGAGACCATTCACTCAGAGATAAGACACAGTGTTCCATCCATTCAGCAAGCTGAACTCTATGTCTCCCACATCCAGAGGCCTGGGAGTTTTGAATCTGCTCTGTGCCTCAAACATGTCCTGAGCTCTTTCAAACCTTTCTTTTAAAATTCAAACAGCTTTTCCTTCTGCTAGAATTTTTTTCCCTGACAAACATTTCCAAACTTGCTTCCATAGCACTCTCTTCAGAAGAAACTACTTGCCCCTCCTGTTTTTAAAGTAGCTGTACATTTCATGAGCAGGGTACCCTGGCTGTGCCACTATGACTTGGATCTGAGCTCTTGCCCAAAGATTTCAGTTAAAATACTCTTCCATGCTTTGCATGTTACAAGAGTCCAGCCTGGGCAACTTCAGAAAAGGGCTCTCAAAAGCCATATTCCTCATCATACAGATCAAGCCTTTGTACGCAAATGGGCAGGGAGTGCAAACCTTACGGTACAAATATTCAGCTGCCCAGTGCACATCAACTGATTATTTATAGAGGCATACACCTGCATAAATACATTAACTGGTGTCAGTCTAGTCCAAGTGGAAGTGTTTCTGCTGTTACAGATTTCATAAATGTTGCTTTCCAGTCTTTAATCAGATTTACAAATAACTGTTCATTTGCTTTCTTCTTCTGGCACTGTGCTTTGAACTATTTATGCATTTGATTTATATAACTTATATTGCTTTTGCATTGTTTATACCGTGCTTGGTTGTCACAGAGTTCTTAGGCTACGTGCACTGCCTCACAGCTCAGCAGACTTTGTGGTTACAGCAAAAAAAAAATAAAAAGACTGTAAAGGTAGTGTTGAAAAGACTGACTACTTGACAAAGTGTGTTTGAGTTAGACACAAAGAGATTTTCACATCCCCTATAATCAGAACGACATTAAAAACCATCCCAAGTCATGAATTTATCTAAAATAAACCCTCAACGTTGTCCTCTCCAAACAGTACTGTCTTGAACTGGTCTTGGAAAAGGCTCAAATCTTATGGGCTCCTCTCCTGACTGAGGGTGTTTTTTTGACACCCTGATCTATATTCAAACGACTTCCCTTTCAGACAAGACTTAGGAATAGAAGGCAGTGAAGATTAAGCAGCATTCCCACAGCAGTGTTCCAGTGCTTCAGGTTCCCCTAAGGATCAAAGTCTGCTCATCAGCACCCTCCTCACCTCCCCAGAAAAAACTGCTCCTTCTCTACAGACTGCCATCGTCCGTGACTGAAGGACAGCCCAAGCCCTTTCTTTGTCTGCTCAGCTGGAGTGATTCTCTTATCAACGATACTCAAAAGCAGTGCACAGAGAAAACCACTGTTGCATCAAAGGTATCAAAATTTAGCAGAAAATAAATGCCATTGCATTCCAGATGCTCCTAAGAGATCGAGAGGGCTAGAAGGTCTCAAAAAAGGAATGTTTTTCTGTTAATCTAGGAAGTTTTGTTTAAACAAAATAAATGTAACTTTGGGATGGCAGCTCCATGTTTCTGGATTTAAAATGTCAAATAGTGAAAATGTGAAGCAATCAGAGAAACAAAACACAACTGAGACTCATATGCACATGAATATTCAGTTTGAGCAATGATAGCAACATCACAGGAAACTGGGAAAAAGGGAAGCTGGACAATGAAGGGGATGTAAAGGCACTGGTTTCTTCTGTGTGATGAATTTCAAATGCAGAAAACCAGATGTGTTTCTCTGCCAAAAGAAGAATTAAAGTTTGCAAATTACTCACAAGTGCTATTGTTTTCCACTGGAGTAAATGAGTCCTCGGCCTTGAAATTTATGCACTGATGCACAGGCTGAGAGAAGATCTGTGCCCACAGGTTGCTCACTCTCATGGGGTGTGAGACCTCAGAGCTTCTGCATGGCATAACTGAAGTGAAAGGTTTACACTTAGACCTGTAAGATCTTAGGAAGAAACTGAAAAACAAGCACCACTTAGCCAGGCGTTTCAGTCAATTAACATGGTGGTTAAGATAACCTGAATGGAAGAAGTAAGGTTGAAATCTCAATTTTTTTGGTTAGCATTCTAACAAACAAAATATCGTATATATGTCGTTTGTGCATTTCTCTTCTTACATTGTGGTACTGTTTATGTCAGTATTCATCTACTTATATCTTCTGCTTCCCAGAGTTTTTCTATTTACTCATGAACTGGATTTGATATGCCTCAATTTTGTCTTATACGTGCTTTCCTTCTGCAGTTAGACTAGGCTTTTTGAAGAGTGAGTAGCTACTGTGATGTTTGTTGTTTTTCTCACTCAGTGGTTTCCAGCTCTTCTACTGTTCTGTTCTGTGCATTTTTGGACTATTTCAGTTACTTAGGGCTTATTTTCTCTTGATGGGTAACTTGGATTCGAGTTATGCATGGCATATGCAGGACAACTGGGTATCAGGCCCAGCCAACATGGGTTTATGAAAGGCAGGTCCTGCTTGACCTACCTGATCAATGACAAAGTGACCTGCTTATTAGATAAGGGCAAGGCTGCATGTATCTTCTATCTGTTGTCTTCAGTAATGCATTTGACACTGTCCCCCACAGCATTCTCCCGGAGAAACTGATGGCTTATGGCTTGGCTGGGTGCACTGTTCACGTGATGAAAAACTGTCCATGCCCAGAGAGTGGTGGTGAATGGAACTAAATCCAATTGGCTGCCAGTCACTTGTAGGGCTTCCCAGGACTCATTACTGGGGTTTATCCTGTTTAACATCTTTATTGATGATTTGGATGAGAAGATCAAGTGCACCCTCAGTCTGATTGCAGGCAGCACTAAGCAGGGCCAGGAGTGTTGGGGGGCTGGAGGGCCAGAAGGCTCTACAGAGAGATCTGGAAAGGCTGGATTGATGGGCTGAGGAAAACTGCAAAAGGTTCAACAAAGTCAAGTGCCAGGTCATGGCCTTGGGTCACAATAACCCCATGCAGTGTTACAGGCTGGGGGCAGAGTGGCTGGAAAGTGGTCAAATGGAAAAGTACCTGCGGGTGCTGGTTGGCAGTGTCTGAGGCAGCTGTGCCAGGTGGCCAAGAAGGCCAGTGGCATCCTGGCTTGGGTCAGCAATAGTGTGGCCCGTAGAACTAGGGCAGTAGAACCGTACTTGGCAGCGTGAGGCTGCACCTTGAATCCTGTGTCCAGTTCTGGGCCCCTCACTGCAAGAAAGACATTGAGGTGCTGGAGCGTGTCCAGAGAAGGGCAACAGAGCTAGTGAACGATCTAGAAAATGTTTCCTCTGAGGTGCGATTGAGGGAGCTGGGGCTGTTTAGCTTGCGGAAGAGGAGGGTCACGGGGGACATCATTGCTCTCTACAGCTGCCTTAAGGAAGTTGTAGCACGGTGGGGTTGGTTCTGCCATGTCTCAAGAGAAAGGATGAGAGGAAATGGCCTAAAGTTGGACCAGAGGATGTTCAGATTAGGTATGAGATAAAAAAGCGCGTTCGCTGTAAGAGTGGTTTGGTGCTGGAATAAGTTGCCCAGGGAGGTGGTGGAATCACTGTCTCTGGAAGTGTTCAAATTCATCAGGATGTGGCACTTGAGGATATGATTTAGGCGTGATTATGGTGGTGCTGGGTTGATGGATGGACTAGATGATCTTGCAGGCCTCTTCTAGCCTTGATGATTCAGTGAAAAGGATTTGGATAATTATCCTAGAATAACAGTCCACATGAACTACAGAATTGCCACAATGGTTTATCTCAAACTGTTTCCAAAATGCATCATGTTAAACCAGATGTGGCGCTTCTGTCATGGACCAAGAGTATTCACAGATGAATTATTTAGGGACTGGTGTCTTGGAAAAAATTATTTTTGAGTAAGTATTTCTGAGAAGCTCACATGTAGAAAGGTTTTTCTGCTGATGTTCTCCACAATTCACTCATCACTCACAACATTTAGTGTAGCAGCAATCTGGAAGCAGAGGTGAAAAGAACCACAAATCTCGCTTGATGTGCCATGTGGGTTGTTTTTGCTGCAAGCAGTTTAGCTGTTCCTTTATAGCCATTAAAAGTTTATTAAAATGCATGAGAGACATCCATTATAAACCAGAAAATAGTCCATTAATATTACATATCAGATAAGAGTTATATCTACACATTTCTTCCCCCAAACCCTCAGATACCTAAAAAAAAGCATATTTAAATGTAGAAATTTAGAAATATCAGGAGAATATTTTTATACCGTGGTAAGTAATTGATTAAACTATTAAAAACTGGATCAATAATGAGACCTTCTGCCTAGAAATCTGACGAGTTCCAAACAATGCTGGCATAGCTCCAGGACATGGTGATGTAGCTGACATTTCCTGACCTTGCATAGTTTGAAGGCAAATTGCATGGCCTTCCCACAATAGTTCTGTGAAGAATGAATATAACCAATAAATATTTGAAGGTTGATAATGAGGAAGAAAACTCCTTTAGAAAAAACCGCAGTGGTTCAAACAGAGTTAACAGGATGATATTAATGTAAAGGTGAAATGTAGATGTACTACGGCAAGAAAATTCTTGTTCGTAAATTACTCAGCTACATATATTTAGATACAAAATAATTTCTCAAGAAGAGTGGGGATATAACTTTCTTACCAGGATCTTTTCATGCTGTTCTATGTGCAGATATATTTGCATGCAGCAGTAATATACTATCGACACAGAGAGGATTGTTTGTCTAGTTTACCCATGAGGTCTTGTTTCAGTTACATACTGTGAAACTGATGTAAAGTGAGTTTCACAGGTGAATAGAATACAAAGAAGTGAACAAGCATAAACTGGTGTCATAAAACAATATCCGTTCCTGACTGCAGCTTTAGAGATGTTACTGTTTTCTTTGTAGTCAGCTCTAGCTGTGTTTCAGCTTCTTAGCCCCATAGGAGACTTTTTACTGTAGAATCCTCTAAAAATTAGGTATTTCTTTTCCAAGGTATGTGCAATGTTAGTACACCTGTGTAATTCTTGCAGTGCAGCTCAGCAGGCTTCTGCCAAGTAGTAGCTTTCATGATAACTCCCTATTGGTCTCCTTTGGAAGCCATTGATTAGTAGCTTGGCTTCAAAACAGAATATTTCTCAAAAATATTTTCTCCTTAAATAGGCTTTTCATAGCTTGTAACCATTTTCATTCTCCTGTAAATTACAAGACATATATCTTTGGAGGAAAATTATTCTCATTCCATACTAGGCAGTTAATGTGTGCTGATGTCAGCCAGCAGAGCCTAAGGTGTCTATGAAACATGCCAGGTGGATAAGCTGCATTACAATTAAAGATGAGTCATTATTTGTTTGTATTTATTCACTGATGTCTTCAAGTTGGAATCCTAAAAGATTGGGAGGAAATAAATTAGATTTAAAAAATATTCATCTTTATGGCAGCTTCTGAAATTTTACTGCAGAACTTAATCCTTCCTTGCAGGAGGAACCCAATTTTCACAGCACCCTCAGTATTTCAGCACAGTATTTTATGTGGTATTCTCTAGCTAGAAGATATGAGCACAATTTTCAGTGTAGATATGAATCTGCTACTGCAGAGTTTACCTGCTAGGTTGGGAAATGTTATTAACAACTTTGTCCACTGAAAAAGCAGAAAACTTTAACAGAGCAACATGAGCCATAATATTAATCACCAAATGTCTCCTCTATCTTTGAAAATTGTTTCTTCTACATATGATATTAGAGAAGGGGACATTGCGAACACATGCAGACTAACTTATTATTACATTTGCAGTGCATTGGAAATGTTTGGGATAGAACACATAAACTCTGCTTACAAATTAGATCCCAATCACTTTTTTTCCCTAATTTTTTTAGATACTTTTACATATATATCAGCCAGAAGGAATGAACTAGCCAATGTACAGAATTCCTGACAATTTCTTTTACTACTGTTATGGATGTGAGTGTTGTCCCATTTCAGTAACCAGCTTACCAAACAGTGTTGTTTGGTTTTGAATCAAGGAGGAAAAAAGGCACCTTGTTAATGAAGAATTGTATAGTTTCTGTATCCATGTTTAGAAAATGTACTAAATATGCTGTAGCAGATTTAACACGTCCAACAGTTTCTGTGGTGTAGTATTATTACGGAGAGGGGAAGAACCCAAATATAGTCTTCTTGAAAACTGTAGAACATTTAGACCGCAAAATATTTTCTTACGATTGTAATGTCTGTATTAATTGAACCAAGAGACATCTTTTCAGTAAAGACTGAAGTCCTTCAGCTGCAACTTAAAAACACATAATTTCAACTTGTTGTAGTTTAGGTGGAAATGGAACACACAGTTTGGGGCATCTAGCTAGGGAATATTCATCACAAGAATTTCCTGCTCTGGAAATCTAGTATAATATGTTACATATCTCCCCTACCCCATTCTTTTGCAATCTAAGGTTTGACAAGTCAAAAGAGACTGAAAATGGACTTCACAGAGTGTTTCAATGCATGTAGACTGGAGACACTTGTGTGTAGAAGTCTGCTTAGCATTAACATCTGTCTGGACCGTTGAATTATACAAGCAGAAACTTTGCTTTGTACTCAGATTTAAATCCTGAAACTAGTTCTGTCTAGAATAATACATAAACTGTAATGTTATCTCAGTTTTCCATGGGCTTTAGGAAAAATTAGTGGCAACTGGTCATCTGCTCCAAATTTAAATGAATTTAATCAAAACCTTTCTGTACTGGTAACTACAAAGAAAGTCTTTTTAACTCCACCCTTTGTACATTTCTGTAGACATTGCCACAATATGTCTAGTGAAAGTACGTGCTTAATTGCAGAGAGTTTTGGAAATTTCCATAGGACTTTTTTTTGAGTTTCAGACTTGCTTTCATATGTCTGAATTTTAAATTTTTCTGCCCTATGGCTTTTAAATTAACTGTAAAAACAGGCATTAAAAATCCTTGGTTTTTTTCCCTCTGGATAAGTAAAACTGATTTGAACTTGCTTATTCTAGAAGTCCAGAGTGTTTCTAATTAAATTTTAAATCCTATATTTAAAATATTGTTTTATTTACATGACACTTTTCAGTTCAACTGTCAGGCACCATTTATCCTGACAAGAAAAAATTAAATTAAATTTTAAAATAGGACTATGTATGTTAAAGAGCATTAAGTGTTAGTTAAATTATAGCCCAAAGGCTAAGTATTTGTGTCCGTGAATGTGTAACAGAGTTAGTCTGGCTATGAGTAGTCCTGAAAATCTAGGCTATGTACTAATTCCCAATGATTTTCAATAGGAGTCAGTTTCTTGTGCTCTGCTGATGTTGTAAAATTATCTAAAGAATGTACCTGAATCTGTAATGGAGTATCATTGATTCACAGGGATGTTGCAGTGAACCTGAAAAGTTAGCAAACCACTCACTGAGAGTCTGTGGCACAGAGTTAATATTTAGACAGTATAGGTGCCTAAGTTTTAAGACTTGGACATTACTAGATAGAATTGATCACTAAAATATAGCAAAATTCGAAGTAACCTGAAGACTGATAACCTGTAATAGTTTTCTCTTTTGCCTGTTTTTATAACATGGTTTTACTAGCCCTGTAGTTTGAATAGATAAAGCAACATACTTTAACATCCTTCCAAAATCTGAATTCAGTTTTTTTTCTACTGAGATATGCTTTGATGATAATTAATTTTAGTTTCATTAATTTCATTCAATCTTCTTCCACTTCTGGGTAAGAAATAGCATTGGTAATAAAAAAAAAGACTGCATGAGAATCATTATCACAACACCATGCAAAGGGAAAATAGAACACAAGACCTTTATGTAGGCTGAAGAAATGCTGTAGAATGGTACATCTGAGGACATGGAGAGCATATTAGAAACGTGATGATTGAAATAAAATAGTAGTTAATCGTTGTGTTAATAATGTTAATCAATGTAAATTATTTTTCTGCAAAATGTTTCTAAAATTGTGGTAGTATAAGGCTTTTTTTTTTGGTCAAAAAGTCAAATTTTTTTTAATCAAAAGTGCTGTAGAAAAAAAGAAAGTTTCCAAACTAGGGAATATTTGTGTAGCTCTTAGTGGTGAAAAGGAAAAGTGAAATAATCAGGAATGCCTCTGGAATATGAGCACTCTTGAAAGGGCCAGATTTGCTGCTGAGTAGTATTATCAATTATGTGTTGGGAAGGACTTGTTCCTAGGTTTACTCTGGAGTGAGGAAGTACAAATGAAGTCTTCTGCAGGCATTTTGTGCCATACTCATCTGATGTTTTGTTGGTGATCGGCCAAGCACTTTCCCTAGAGTATCTTCAGGGAGGAGGAACTGGGAAGCAACAGTGATGGTTAGATATTTTAGAGAAAGGGACCTGATTTTGTGGTTTTAGCCTGTGAAAAAACTATTTTATCATCAGAAGCTGTTCTTCATCAGCTGGATAAAGGCAATTTATCTGCTGGGATAATTCTTATATTGCAGATGAGATAGTTGTAAAGGAGTAGGTAACAAATTATGCTCTGTTGTATTTTTTCATAAGTAGTATGGCCCTCATAACTTTGTATATCATGTGATACAGTGAAACAAATTTCCAGTGAAACTGTTAATTTCAAGGCTCTCTTTTAGCCTGTTCTGGGTTTGTTTGTCCTGACTCATTGGTAGTCAGCTTTTTATAATGAGATATTCATCAGGATACTACAGGTTTATGCTTTAGCACTCCTTCAGGGACAGAGCTGCTTAGACTAGCTTTTTGGTGCCAAAAGGGGTCGATACTTGCTCTGATCAAAAGAAGCAGCTAGACTAAGCATCTCATTTCTCCCTTGCCTGGATGTTCTTTTTTTAGTATTATTTGCTCTGTTTCATTTTAGTAGTAACAATTATGTCTTGGTCTACCTGGACAAAAAAATACAATCTGATGAAGCATCAACTGCAGACAAAAAGTCCACCTGAATTTTATGCTAGATCTTGCAGAATTTTTAAAACAAAAGTTGAGGTCAAGCACCTCAGCATTTCTCATCAGTCACCTCAATCTTCAGATAAGAAGATTATTTTATACTGGAAGCTCCATGAAACACTATACCATACTTATAAAAATAGTTCCTAACCCAAAGGGAAGGAAGTTAGAAAGAGAACTTGCTGTATGTATCCTTTGATGTGATTCTCTGGGTCCACCAGGCCTGTGCTATCATACAAAGAAACCAAAATCACACAATTCCCCCAAGCCAATCCTATCCCACAGTGTTTGTGAACTGTTGCAATTTGCTCTTTGTAAAGAAACAATTCAATGCCAACAAAACATTTTTTTTTGTTTGGCGGGCAGCTGTCTTCAAATTTTGATATCTGTAGTGTTATTTTTTTGCTCAAAATATTTTCTAAAAATGAGTATAAACAAAAAAAACCCCTAAACACTTAAAGAATTCTCAGCTTTTAGTTGACAGTCTTGCATTAATTCCAGAGGCTCCAGCTGCTGCAACGGAGAGATTCCACTGGAATCTCCACTTCATTAAATAATGTACATTTCTAGCTTTTCTGGTGAAAATATAACCTAATTGCAAGGAGAGAAAACTGATACCCAAAGTGCTTATTTCTCTGCTAATTTTATACTTTACATTTTGGTAAAGAAGAAGGGATTAAGAGAGTTCTGATTCACAGTCTTGAACACATAGTTGGCAGTGCTTAATAATGGAACATGACACGCGAGCAGTCTTCCATATTTCTCTATGCATTCTGATAAAAGTTTTTGCAATGGAATATTTTTCCAAATGAAATTGTTGCCTAGCCAAAACCAAAATTGTAGGTGGAATTGTGCTTACTTTCACAAACTGGCAGTTTGCCTGATTTCGTGACTTGTTTTGGGTTTATCAGCAAATCACCAATATTAATTCATTTCCACATTTTTGAATAAGTTCCAATCATACTCTAATTTAATACTCTTCTTTTCATCTTGGACATATATAGCATCCAGGCAGAGACTGTCTCTGACCAAACCAATGTACAAAAAGACATTTCTACATTCGTACTTGGTACATGTGGGGTAACACTTCTAAGCTATTGAGAATATAAAACAATTTTAAGCTGTATTCGTGATGTGTAAGAAAGTCCCTGTTTTCTTACTTCACTCTCAGTCTGCAATAAAGCATATATTAAAGAAGATTTATAAGCAATTTATATCTCAGTTAAAGGGAAGCTTTATGTCTCATGTGTTTCAGTAGGGATTGACAAGATATGTGAATTGATCACAGAATCATAGAATGGTTTGTGTTGGAAGGAAGGGCATGGATTCTGATGGCATAGTCATGCACATGACTCAAAGAACAGCAGCTGAGTGTAGCACAAAAGGTTAATATGACATTTCTTCTATTTAAAAGAGCTGTGGGTCTTTAGAATGTCAATATCACAGCTTAAGTGGTCAGGAGATAAATTCATTTTATACTGTTTTTAATATTTTTTTATGTTGAAGTAGATTCCTAGAGCTGTCTTAGTATGTTTTAACTTTTTTGTCTACTAAACAGATTTTCTGAAATAAATACCTATGATTGAATTACCTTGTATTTAAACATAACATATCAAAAAAGAGGATGTAATCTTCTAATGCAGAATTACATCACAAGACTATGATCATCCTCTGAGGTAGATAATGATGTGATAAGATTAATTTTAATGTTTAGAATTGAGATATTTAACCTCTGCTGTTTACAAGGGGATCGAGAGTGTTATTACAACTGCTAAAGGTCTGAGCCAGAATTTCTTGTAAGTAACGCAGCCAGTCTTCAGCAACAGCTGAAAGATGCTGAATTCCCATTTCTGTAACATATTTTACCTCAGGAAAACAGTGATATGTTCTCCCACTGTCATCTAATGAGATAACAAAACTGAAAAAAATGTAACCACATCTTAACTCCTACCCGCATCCTTTCCTCCTTCTCTGGCTTTTGATCTGCTTTCTACAACTGCTAATTTTTCTTATATATCTGGGGCAAAATATAGAGTCAAGCAATGTATTTGAGGAGGAAATAGAGAATATATCACTGAGTTACAGGTACAAAAAACTTGAATAATTTTTTAAATACTAAATTCCAGTTTGGAAATTTTAAACTTGGAAAATTCTGTCTAGGTTTATGGAAAAAAATGCTCTCCTGTGTTCTCATATTAGTTTTTCACTTAATTAGACATGTTAAGACTGGAGTGGTTAGTAAGCTGTGATATATTCCAAGTGCCACAAAGAAAAATTGCATTGTAGTCTGATTGTAGATGCTGACAACGAGGTACTATTTTCTCTCCCCTACTGAGTTTGTGTGTAAATAGGAAGAGGGAGGAGGGAAAATCTGGCCAACTTTTGTTGTGCTTTACTTTCTCTGCTTTTGTAACAGGCACCTTAATATCCGTGTTCCCAAAAGTGCTCTCAGCATCCCTACAGGCAGCTGCCTGCTCCTGCCTATTTCTGTAGTAGGTCTCCTTTGTCTTGGTGCCTGTTCCTGAACCTGCACACCCCCAGTGCCAAGCATCCCTGCTGTTAATTGACACCTCACGATTAAGTGCTGTGTTGCATCAGCACAGTTGGAAGTCTGACCTCAGCTATTGATGACAGCTCACTTACGGAAAGTGTTTCTTGAAACAAAGGTGGTAAAAACATTATACAAATGCTTGATTGAAATATTTTTTTGTAATTTATTCACTCCCTCACTATGAAATAATGTATTTGCTTGCTTTTAATATTTTCATGGTGGAAAGTGTTTGATAGCTTAAATATTGAAGTACATCCAAATGTATTCTTTATACAGTCAACATATATCAATAAGCAAATATACTTCATGTAAAATTTTGTGTTTAAAACTAGTAAAGGACAAGTACATTAGAATATTTTTATTGAAAATTAATTATTATAAGACCAGTGCCATTACTATTCTAACAAGTATGTGACATAGGAACAATCTGCTTACCCAAATACTGTGTTTAGTTCTTTGACTGTGCTGCAATTAATTTTCACCTTTCATCTGGAAAATAGTTTTCATCACAATGTATAATTGCCATTTTTCCTGGCTTTGCTCTGTGGTGTAAACCATAAGCAACAATTGAGCAGGGGCTCTTCTAACGGTCTCTGCAGAGGATTTGTCTTGCCAGCTCTGAGTGTTTAAAATTATGATGAATTTTCACACTTCCAGGGGTTGGTGAGCTTTATGTTGATATTTTTGCCATACCATGTTTTACCCAGCCTGTAGGAATGAATATATTCATGTCCTTAAATGGATATGTGTATATAGATATATGTATGAAGTCATGATGAAATTCTGGTTATATCAAAACTGCCTCACAGAATTTCATGTGTTTTGACAAGAAAGTTTCTGTGAACAAAAGCATAGATAGCGAGCCATTACATAATAACTTGTAAACTGGGAGTAAAGGTACCTACCTGGGTAATGGAAGAGAGCGATTCAAGTCCTGGCTCTGCCAAAATGAAAGCAGAGACATAAACCTGAATCCGTGTTTGAGGGGAGCTTTTGTCTCAGTGAATGTTGAGAGGTAAGCTAACCCTGTTCTTTTCTAAGCCTAGTTCACATAGTAGGCTGGGTTTTTACCCTTCTAGTACTCCCATAAATCACTCTCAATCAGAGTGAATAGAGCAGGGTGAAACAGTGTGAGCAGCGGGGCCTGCATCACACTCAGTGTAATTCCCTCAGACTGGAAGAGCAGGGTGAGCACCACGCTGCACTGAGCACCATAGGCCACTTCCAGGTGAGACATCAGGATGGGCATCTCCACATCCCGATTCCCTTCTGTTTCTGGCCTTGAACTGGCAGAATTTGGCACCTGAACGTGGATTTCCCCCTGTTATAATTGCAGCCTTTTCTGAAAAATGAACTGTTTGGGTAAGAATCCAGGGAGAGAAGGAGAGTTCTTGATCAATATAAAGAATGTGTGCCTTAATGACTTCATTCTTCATGCTGATAAGACATTGCAGGATGTTTTAAGGCAATAAGATTTTGTGACTGAGCATTGGAAAATTTCAGAATAGAAGCCTTATAAAGCTAATAATAATAATAATTCAGCTAAATAAAGGAAACACTTTTTTCCTTTCAATAATACTGTGAGAGTGTAGCAGACAAACTTCCTCTTAGTTCAAGGATGTTCAGGACTAGGATTTGGCTTCTCATGGACTGCATAGATAAGAATTTGTTGTCAAATAAATCGCTTAAGTGGCTGTTTTGTCAGTTTTGTCGTGAAGTAGCTGGAGCAGTAAAGCAAAGCACTTTGGGCATGTACAGAATGTGAATAAAGATTTAAAAAAAATCTTTAGGTAAGAAGAGAAGGCTGAAGCAAGAAGCAAGAAAATCCTGATAATTTATTATATATCAACTTTACTAGCACTTCACCGGAATATGACAAAAAAAGATGATAACTGAAATGATTTGTTGAAGTAAATTTACAGTAAGAGGAATCAAATTAATATAGAAAGGAACGAAATGACCACTGTGTAGTACTGAATTGTCTATATGGATTAAAGCTGATTTTTGTGATGCACTTTTTTTGCCAAATGATTGTATACTCACATACAATGATTCCTATGCTTAGAAAGTCATAGTAACTGTTTTGTTTACTGTTTATTAGTGCTATTAACCAGGCTTTCTTGTTTGTCATTGTGATTTTATTGTCCTTAAGCCAAGATCTCAGGTCCTCACAATTATTTTTTAAAAGGATCTTGGAATATACATTTTACTAGCTAAGCTTTAATTGGTGCAATGGAAACAGTAACTCAGCCAAAATTCCTGTTGATTCACTAGAAAGAAGGATCCAGTCTTTAAAATCAATGTAAAGGATTCAATAAAAAATACCTGAGCAGGCCCAGAATTATTTATGTTCACAGGAGTGATGAATTATATATAAAATGAAATAATTTGATTCACATTGAGTATTTTATTTACAGTACCATTCTCAAAAATAAATTTGCTTTAGAAAGCAGAGTAGATATTTTTGGTTTGCATGGAGTTAGACTCACAGTTACCACAGACAATGAGAAATTTGCAATTAACTTTGGTAGCAAGTGAGTTAAAGTGAAAAGAACTTGGAAATCCTTCTAATTTCAGGCCAAAAATCATTTATGCCAGAGTGAATGAATTGTGTGTGATGAAGATGGAATACTTTAAGATACTAAGCTCTGTTTTCCTGTTCTGCAATTCTGCCTGATTCTGTGAACACTTAGTTTCTAATAAGACTGTCAGAGCACTAAATCCTATCTAATCTTGAGAAAGACTTTAAAAAAACCCACCAAGTCTCTGATGGCAAAGTGGAGATAGATTTAAAGGTGGTTTTGAGCTACTTCTTGTTGTATTTTTGCAGAAATTTAGCTACTAACAAAAATATTAGTATTTGTCTTTTCAAGCATCATGGACAGTGAAAATCTGAATATTTATCAAGTCTCTTTTTCAACACTTTTCTTTATATCTCGACCTTCCTTGTGGCTCCCTGTTGTCTTGAATCAATGTTTTGCAGAATTGTGGCTTCTGTCAGTCACTCCAATGCTTCTGTGTCTGGGCATGCTGATATGTAACAGTGGGAAGCTGACATGGAAATGGACAAAGCAGAAAGGCGGTCTGGGCTGCATTTTAAAAAATAACTTAAAAAATAAATCATCATTATAGGGAAATGAATATTCTCTTAAAAGCAAGGCTCATTTTCACCTAGACCTTTCCAGTACTTATCCCTGAGTCATATGAATAGTAAGCATTAAAAAAATGGAGTAAGTAAACATTATGACTGTCAAAATAAGATGCATTTAGATGAAGAATCTTTAGAGGAGTAGATGGTATTACTTCATGTATTGAAATTGATGATATAGCCTTGTCAAATTACCATGAAGGGTTTATTTACATTTGGCTTATTTCCTAGGCAGCATAGCTGCCTTTCTAGCACAGACAAAGCTTATTGAAATCTTTGTCATGGGTTTTTCATTTTGTAGGATTGCACAATTAAAAACAATATAATTATTTTCAGCAACCCATTGTTCATTTTGCATTAAAAAAGACAATCAGCAAAAAAACTCTCGATATGATATAAATCCTATTAAAAGTTTAAGGAAAGAGGCTCGAATTTATTCCTTTACATGAACATGCACTGCAGGAAGAGATTTAAATTGTGCTCACTACTTGTCAGAGCAGAGGAAAAAACTAGTAAACCCACTAAAATTGCACACTTTTTTGGGGAAGAAAGCAAAAACTTGTGACCCTCTTTCTTAATTCTGATTTTTCCAAATTATGAATCCATTTCTCATACATTTAGACTTTTTTTTTTAATCAGGGAAGTGATTTTTTGCATCTATTGCAAAAATGGATGTTCAGTACTGGCTTGATTACAACTTAGTTTCGAAAAGCAACTTAACTTATTTAATTATCTACATATTCCCAGTGGTCTTGCTGGCTATTTTCTTGCGTGAAGAAACCTGTGTGATGTCAGGGTTTTTATCAGAGGACTCCCCTATGAATAATAGCATCAGGTAGCAGTGAAAGGCATACAGCAATAAAAAGGTAGAGAATATGGATTTTACAGGCCATAAGCAATGTGCTCTTTTATGTTTATTTTGGTGAGTGTGGGAAAGGTGAGAGGGGTTGCAAAAAAGCCCATGACCTCCTTATGGGAATCAGGAAAAAAAATGGGAGTGAATTTATAAAACTGGATCATAAGTGAGAATTTGCTTGGAGAGCTTCCGTTAAGTAAATTAGATGGTGGTGAAAATCCAATACATTCAGTCTTCTGCGTGAGAATAACTGGCTGAAGCACAGGAAAACAGTTTAGTCTGGGATAGTTGGGCTTTTTCTGCTAGATTATTTTTGCAATGTAATCTTCATCTTCATCTCATTCCATAGTCTGGAAAATTCTTACAGATCAAAGTCAGGGAACTTGCAAGAGCAGGTAGATATCTTTTGGGCAGAAATTCTGCTAATTTGGAAAGAGAAGAAGGAAAAGCTTGGGGCAAAGCAAGAATATTAAGTTATTATAAATTCTCCACTTTAATTTGTAGCAAATTGAAACAAAATTTTACATTTACTGTTATGCAAACATTATTTTTAACTAATACCAGTGAGATTCTAGATAATGATAGATATGCTAAGAATGATGACTATGAAACCCCACACAGAGCAAATAATGTTCTTAAATAGTTTTATTCGATGAATAGGAAATGACCTGCATAACCATATGTATACATGCGAATTGCCAATGCTCTGTTCACTTCTAATAATAAAAATAATCCTATAAGAGGACAAGTAATTTCCTATAAAAAGGAGATTCTTCTTTGCTACATTATTTAATGAAGCTGGGGTCTGTGGAATACTGGGCAGTTGCTCGGGCTGTTTTCTGCTTGGCTTCTGTGGTGACATATTTTCCTTGGGGTACTGTTTTTGAGACTCCAGCAATTTTTTCCAAGGTTTAAATGGGAGTCAGATATTTAACCCTGTTTATACAAAGAAATTGATCTTATGATATTTGGTATAGGTCTGAAATTATTTTTGAAAGGAAGTGCAATCAAATTACAGGTTAAAAATTGTGTCCCATTGTAAGGGTTAATACATTTCTCTACCATGCAATGAGAGATATAGAGGTGAAAATATTGGAATGAATAAATATTTCAGTGAGGTCTTTGTAGGAACTTGAATGTATTTTCCAAGAGAGAATCTCATCCTTGAAGCGAGGGCAATTTTTTAGAAGGTAATGTGTGGTGGGTTGACCCTGGCCAGCGACCACACAGCTGCCTGCTCATCTATGCCATCCACAGCTACCCTAGCAGGAAAGGGGTAGGAAAGGGGAAAGGCTAGGAAGAGCAAAACTCATAAAACTCGTGAGTTGAGATAAGGGCAGTTTAAGTGAGGGGAGAAAGGGGGAAAAAGCCCAACAAGTTATGCAAAAGCAATCATTTACCACCTTCCACAAGCAGAGTGATACCCAGCCAGTCCCTGAGAGATAGCCGCTTTTGAAAGCCAACTCGCCTTTCCCTTTCTTCTCCCACTAGCCCAGTTCTACTGCTCAGCATGACATCACATTGTATGGGATATCCCTTTCACCACTTTGGGTCAGCTACCCCAGCTGTGTCCCCTCACAGCCTTTTGCCTGCTTCCAGCCTTCTTGCTACTGCTGCAACGCCTTGAAAACTGCTATTGGTTCTAGTATAATAAATGTTGTCTTTGTGTTTTCCTCCATCTAATACTGTGAGTTTGAGGGACAGATGATTCAATATCTGAAATCTTATAACATACAGACAAGTAAGCCGGAGACTGTGTCAGTTGTTATTTTTCTCTCTGGACTCCCCCATATCACTATCCTCAGAGCCAAGTGAAACAGAAATCTTGGACAGAGTTGCTTTCATTTCCCATCCATGTCAAGATAGAACTCCTCCTTCCTGCTGAAAGGGTTTTTTTCCTCTATGGTTCCTCTCACTTTTCTTACACGAAGTGCAAAATAAATGTCACTGCATTGTTTTCAAGCAAGTTTGCTTCACATTACAACATCTCTTCTTCTCCAGTAATATGCTCTTTTATATCACAATAAAACATGATCTGGCTAAGGCTTTGAGTCAGGGGAGATGGACTGTCAGAAGTATTTGACTCTTTTACACTTAGAGCCTTTGCATATGTAAATGTGTCAGGAATTAATGTGTTCCATTTCTGGAGTCCCAGCTGTTTTTTAAAAGATTTAGCAAGTGCTGTAACAGTGAAAATGCCTTCAGGCTTGCAAAGGAAGAGAGGCTGCACATCCAATTGGAGAGCAGGCTGATGGCAGATGGGAGAGACTCATCTGTGGAGGGTCTTTGAATCCCCATCAATTTAATTGTGCAAAGTTTGGCTTTGTCAGAAGATTCAGGGTTATCCTGTGGACTGGAAAGTAGGGTCTGATAAGAAAAGTGCATTAAATCTTCTTACCCTTCTGCTTAATAGGATCCTGACTTCTGTTTTACCCATTTAAAAGCCTGTCTGAATGGAAACTATTAAAATACATTTTGCTACTAATTAAGAGGTAAGAATTGCATCAGTTTGAAAATTACCCTGGATACTTGACAGTGTCTGAACAAACACGGAAAACTTTGGAAATTACTCTGTTCATCATTATTGGATATACAAAGAACCTTAAACTAAGATGACATAAATTGATAGACCTTCATTAAACATTGTAATGCCTGTCTTGTATTAGCTGCAAGTTTGATTTGGAGTTATATTTCATATAGTTTAGGCATCCTATGGCCCTTCCTAACGCTCAGCTTCAACAGTCCCATTATCTGTCCCTAACTTGCAGAGGTCAGAAATCAGCCCACCGAAGAGATCTGCCTTCTTGGAGATGGCTCTAAGCAAAGTTGCCACACAGGAAAATCTGAATGTCTCTGCCTGGGGTGAAGGATAGACCAGGTTTTGGGATGTTTCTTCCATGGAAGGGCTGGGACCTCACTTCCCAGCTACTATTTGCCTCCCAGAGGAAGGATGTGGAAGGGAAAATTTCTGCTTCTTTGAGTAACAAGTGCTGCCCAGCTTCCCCATGCTGGACCTTGGAGCAATGGCAGGAAAAGATAGCCATCCACATTTCCAGCCATTTCTGTCACATGAGGCATCTGTGTTTCTCTGCCTACAACTGGAAACAGGACATACATAGAGTGGTAACAAATGGTAACAGATCCCAGTTTTTGGAAGGCACATAATGTATAATCTTCATCTGCTTCCTCTCTCAGATACTAGGTTGTAGTACTTTATGTCTAAAGAGTAAATCACAGTCGGTCAGAATGTCTAGAATATTGATATATTTCAGGAAAAAAAAAATTAAATTTTATCTGTGTTAAACAGCAACTTCTGTTTTACCAGTTGGAAAATTCAGGGACATACTGCAAGTTTTTCCTCCTGGTTTTGAGCATTCAGGTTAGTGACAGTTATGATCCTGTCCCCCCAAGTGAACTTAAAGGTTGTCTTCCTTTCTTTTATTTATAAAACCTGAACATCTGCAACAGTTCCTTTCTACTAAGGAAAACACTTAGGTACCTGCTAGAAATTGCTCTCCAGAACAGCACTGTCATCTACAGAAAAAATTAATTAATAATGCAGAGGGTTTAAAAACACCTTTGTGATAGTACACAACTAATAATTGATGTGGACATAACTGGGGGAGATGCGTTTTTTTAAAAGTTAAAATCTTAAAGTCACAGAGTTCAAACCTACAAAAGTGGTTAATATTCTTAATTTAACCTTTTTGCCCTATCTAATGATAGAGAGTACTCTAATGACTAGGGTAGCCTTGGAAAACTTACCTTCTTTGACTATCAGCATTATTTTGATTGTTTTGTAACAGCCTGATTGTTTATTGCAAGTAGGAGAAAATGATCTATTGATTCCTTCATATTTAGAGGTAAGGTGATTACAAGTTCTTTTTTCATTACGAAATGTGGGAAACATGCAAAAGTAATTGCTCTTTGTTATATAATATTCCCTGTTTGGCCCTATTTTTGATTGTATTTTATTGATTAACATAGATCAGACAGACATTGTGAATGTATAATGTACTTCACATCTTTGCAAACTAAGACCTACCCAATATATCAAAATGTGTGAGGTTGGAAACTTAGTTTTATTATTAATAAAAAGCAAAATTTTTGTAGCAGGTATGAATTCTGAAACACATGCTTGGTCTTATAGATTAGTGGCAACTGATTTTTATAATTATATGTTATGGTTCATAATTAATGTTGCTGTGAAAGATGGTATAATTTAAAACATATTAATTATGGATGGCATCTGTACTTTAGAGAACAATTTCTTTTCACTATGCATATTGAGATAGGTTTTAGCTGTGTGTAAGTCAAGTCCATATTTCCCCAGTACTTGTGTATGTATTGGACTCTTTTCAGAAAATCTGCAGCAATTTAAGCAACTCCACAGAAAGCATTTTGTAGTGCTTTAATTCTGAATTTGTTTGCATCTGTATGAGATTCTGGGAATGCAAACATTCACCGAGATGGTGGGAACAGGCCAATGTGAATTTTAAGCCCCAAAGTTATTTTCTTTCTCTGTATTAATCCTGATATTTTAGAACATGAAAACTGCTTAGAAGTGCCAGCTCTGCCAGTATTGAAGTGCGGGTAATTTATAAATACTGGATATTTACGTGTGGTCAGTTTTACATCCATTGCCTATAATGTACACTACTTAGGCATGCAAACAGTTGTCTTGGTTAGGTGAAACGTGCTTTTAACACTCTGAGTAAAGGGGTATATACATTTGTGTGTCAGGAGAGGAAAAATGCATGGTTTCTGAACCCATAGGTTATCTATAATTTAGAGAGATTGTGCAGACCCTTGTATGAGACTGTCTTATTCCTCCTCATATTTAGCAGTTTCATTTCAGAACATTATCTGTTGGAAAAGTTGTGTGCCCAGTGTGGGCTCATTCATCTGGCATAGATTAGATAAAGGTCTAAGCACCAAAAAGACACACAAATTATTTAGTACCAGATGGTTTAGTACTTCCCATGAGTTATAACTTGCATCAATTGGATCACAAAAGAGCTTCAAACTATGGTGGGTGGGAGAAGACCGTGTCAGACTTCCATTCTACCCCTACAGACCACAAATTGTGCTGAAGCTGAACTACACAGTTATTTCAGACTATACTACTTTAGCTGAAAAATAGGGAAGGATTAGGTACCACCTCAGTTTTGACAGATGAGTGTGTAGGAGCAAAATGTGATATTTGTCTGTCAAGATTCTGGTCTCCAGGTGATAATGTGAAATTCACTCCAGTGGAGGTAGCCAGCTAAACATGCACATCTTTTCTACCCCCACGCAGAGAGTCAGCACCTGCTTGAAAATCAGCGAAATTTGGAGGCCAGCAATGGCAGGAGCAGACACATTACCTGTGGTAAAAACTCTCCACTAGTGAGGGCAAAAGCAAGGACAGTAAGCCTAAAGATGTTGGCATGAACACCATGATAATTTTGAATAGATGCCTTCAGTGGGCTGTGGATTGGAAGGTGAACACCTTTTGACAGCCAGCTGGGGAGTGAATAGCATCAACTTTGATATAAATGTACAGGGATGGAAGATGTGCTGCATGACTATGCCTATTTCTGTGACACAGTGATGCATTTTTCCATACTAGTCTCTGTGAAATACCAAAATCTAGGGAGTGAAGGATGTCTTCTTATGAACTAGAATTGGATTTTAAACACTATGTGCCAGTGTTGCAGATTTCACAGGTGACACTGCACAGAAGGCAGTAAGATAATTCTCACTTTTCTCGTCTCCTGTAAAATGTAAGGACAGACATCCCTGAAAAGGACAGACATCTATTTGCTGGAGTGCACAAGGTGCCTTCCTATGCCAGAAGGTTTTGTGAGACTTTTGTTGCCCTTGGCCTCAGGACAGAGAAAGAAACACACTTGAGTTCTTCTCTAATGAAGGGCTTCTGATCACACCAGCAGCCGGTACAAAGCTTGTGCAAACGAATTTAGCCCAGACGTTCAATGATGAGCTGCAGCCCCTTCTAAGGGGATGTGTTTGGAGAGTTTGGTGGTGGGAACAGGGCACAGGGAGCCAAGGAGGGCAATTTACACTGTGCCGGGGTGGGGCAGCACAATAAAGGGACTGTCCTCTGCAGTGTGTTCAATTCTCTTGAGCCTGGGGGCAAAGACAGCTTACAGAATGCACATTGCTGATCGCACTAGTCTTGATAAATTGAAGCTTGAATTTAGGCAAGACAGAGGCAATATAGACATTACTGCTGAAGCTGATTAGGAAGCTTTCACTCAGCACCATGCAGGCCACCCTTTGAGTTTGATTGTAATGGTGTGATTATTTTCTAATATGAAAACCCTATTTATTCTTGCCTATTTATATGTGAATCTTATGTTCATATAATTTTTGAAGGTGAAAGTTTCTGTGCATGGATTCCATATGGAATGAGCACAATAGCTCCGAAAGATGGCATATTTCATAAGAATCCATTCTTTGTGGATACAAAGGGTCCTGGCAGCATGTTGTATATAAAAATGCCTTCAGGACTTACCAGGCTTGTGGTACTGCAACCATAACTCACTTTCATGCTGTCCCCCTCTTTCTAAGGAGGTCTTTTTCCTTTTTTTTGTCTTTTTTAAAAAGATAATTGAATTTGTAACCCTTTTAATCTGATTCGCTTTGACAACTTCTATTCCTTTTGTTCTTTTTACTGTGAATATGAAGCACAGGATTTCAACAACTGAAGGGTGCAGAGCATTTATTTATTGGTAAGCACATTGTGGATAGCAAGGACTCATGAGCTTGTAGGTAAGGATAAATATTAGCAGACGAGCATTATATACTCACCAATCTGATGAGATATCTGACAAGCACCTGCTGCTCAGGTAAGGAGAGGTCAATAATCTTTGCTTCTTAGATTGAGCTTGGTCCTTGATCTTGCTGAGATGCCATCTTCTGCTTTTCCATTATTTTTTTTGCATTTTAAACCTTTTAATGTCAGTATTTTTCCTCTTGAGTTCTCATACTGCTAACTATCCCCATGTCCAAACTTACATTTTTTTTCTGTGTTTTTTAAGCTTCCTAACTCACACAGCTTTTCTTTTTTCACTTCCTTTTGGTCATTTCAGCAGTTTTCTCAGCAGACTGACCGAAGATCACACAGCTTTACTGCCCCAAACTGCTCTTTGGTTCATAGACTTTGTCTGAGGGTTGCATACGAATGGTGTCCCCAGATACTTTCCTTTTCTGACTTGTTTCTTATCTGAAGTTTTTTAGAAAATATTTATATTTGCATTCATGGATTTAGCTACATCCCACTAAGCACAAATAGTATATAGAAAAAGCTAAGAATAAATTTTGTGTCTTTTCAGTATGCAAATCTTTACAGAATATAGAATGATAAAATATCATGATAAAAGACTGAGAAGAGTACTTAGGTTTTTCATTCTGTTTTGTTGTTCAAGGATGCACACAAACATTAAATAATAAATCATGAAATAAAGTATATTTAAAATAAGTATTAAACATATCCTACTGTTCAGAGGCCAAAGAGTATTGTGCTACTGAGTACAAATTATATGGTGAAAATTACTTGACAGAGATTTTCACAGTAAATCACATATTATTACATTCATTTTTTGCCATTTCCTGGCATACAGAACATCCTATGATCATCTAGAATTTCACCCTTTTACGCACTATACTAGAAAGACCAAATAATGATCTCCTGTCAAGCAATTTAGAATTTAAGCAGAAAATGAGGGATGATAGGCAACAAAACTTGAGGCTTTGGTGAGATGCATTAGGCTGTAGCATTGGTAGTGTCCTGGTATTTGACCTGCCTAACTTCAACCTGGCTTTTCTTAGACATTAAACAAAAGAGGTTATAAAGAAGGTGTATATATATGAATTTAAGGAGTGAGGATTGCAGCTTTTTTATAATGTTTATGAATCTCGATCAGAAATCTCATGGGAAGCCTGTGTTCTGTTTAACAATAAAACCCCAGTGGCTGAGACTGCTGCCTTTACTGCAAGACTGACATTCTTCTTTCCATGTTGGAAGAAATGTCAAGTTAATTATAGTCAAAATAAATTAAATTTTCCTGATATTTAGTTGCATTTTTAGAATTTAAAGCTGTGATTCTGCCAGCATTTAAACAGGTGTGTACCTTGGCTCATGTGAGCTGTTATCATCTGACATGATGAAGTGAGTCACAAATACCTTGGCAGTTCTCCACTCAGAAAATACACGGTCTGTAGTCAAAATTTTGACTTTTTATTATGCTGTGAATCTCCTGCCATTAGGAGCATTTTGAGTCTTCAAAGGTGTCTCATCTGGTTTCCACTGTGCTCTTTCTCTTTAAGATGGAAACTTTAGAAGAAATTAAAATCCTTCTTATATGGTTGCTATTCAGAAGTCTCAGAATTCCTGTGGAAGACTCCATGATTATTTTCTGACAGCCTTTCTGTGCTTCTCATATTAAAGTACCAGAGAAAGCTGGTGGGGTGTCTGCTGCTCTCTTGAGCACCTCACCTATTACAATAAACACACAGTGGTGTATTAAAGATTAATCACCTAAGATTTACAAGGATATAAATATTAGGATTAAGGTTTGGACTTTATTTGCTTTTGGTGAACCCAAAGACTCTCAGCAAAAAAAAAACCCAACAAAAATCCCCGGAAAAACTTGTCATTTAGGGCTTGTATAGCTTCACATCTGTCTTTGATCTTTCTTTATACTCCTGTGTACAGGCTGCAATCTATGTGCTTCACCCAAGAGTAGAGTGGAATCATGTGCATAGACAATATCCCTGTCTTCTCTCCTGGAGCAGTACGTGATTAATGATCTCCAGCCTGCAGAGCTAAAATGTGTCCCATGCCAGGATGTCGGAGGTTTGCCACCGACAACCTTGATTATTGAGATGAATGGATAATTGTTGATAAAGAGGAAAAACCCCCACAAAACATCAGGGGAAGAAATGGTTTGAGTGTCTTATTCTATCTTGGGATGCAGAAATGGGCTGTGTAATCTCTCAGGATTTCTTTCATCTCTACTTTTTATTGTTTTGTTTTTCTGGAAGAAGAAATGTAAGACGCCAGGATTAGTACCTGTCTGTATGCAATGTTGTCCTGCCTTGAGATTTCCAGGGAACCCTTCCAGCCCTCTGGCAGGGGTATAGATCCATGTCTGGAGCTCATTGCTACAGTTGATATATGGAGCAAACCTATCCTGCACACAACTAAGAATTTGCACATCTGTTCCTTGAACACCTACAGCCTCAAACAAAAGCCATGATGTGTTTCATAAAAAGCATTGAGAAAATTACGTGTGTTCTGCATGACCATATTTAATAACAGAAAAACAGGGCTGGAAGGGACTTCAGAAAGTTGTGGAGTCAGTATTGTTCCAGTACAAGTTCTGTGTCCAGCATGTTTTCCAGTCTGTAAATTCTTACACCTGTATATGTGTGTTACTTGTCAGTTCATATCCCAGCTTCTTAATATGGAAATTTGAAATGTGTGGCTTAAGTATCATCCAGTGCTTTACGAATGGTGAGGAATAGAGGAGTAGAGATAATCTTGACAGAAGAAATTCCTTGTATTTGTAGAAGGAGTTGATGCATGATTAAGTTGGAAATGCAATTTTCAACATCTGTTGAAAGCTGATATTATGTCAATGTTACAATTCTTTATTTTTCTATCTTTCAACAACTTTTTAAAAAAAGATTTTCACAAGCCATTTGTACCATTGTGTAAATCCAGCAGCCATATTTGATTCAAGACTGTGTACTGTGATTTCTCTTGTGCATTTCTAAACGTGACCAGGATGATTCAGAAAGTTTGGTCTATTTCATCAAGTTTGTCCTGAGGCATTTACAGATCAAATTGAAGTAGAAGCTGCTGAGGTCTGAACGGAAAATTCTGCTTCTTAGGGAAAGGGAGAGGGCATTTAGACAGAGACTAGAGCAGAGAGACCTCCCAGAAACTAAGGTAGTTCCACCCAGAAACAATAAAAGCTAAGCTACAGTGATGTGTGATGCTTCAGTCTTGCACAATTAAGCTCACTGTAGCTCTTGCTTTCAAAAATGGTTTCTTGTGTTACTTCATCTCCTGGAATTGTCTGACATTTCCACTGTATTTCTTTTCCTTTCACTCACTTCCCAAGACACTGCTTGAATTGTGTCCTAACAATGTTTTACCACAGTATCTGCAGAACAGGCTAAACACATGGAGAGAAAAGAAATTTTGAGAAGACTTGGAGACACTGAAATGTGTTTTGGTTTGTTCCTCTCCACTTCCTCCTGCCTCCCCAGCGAACAAGTCCTAACATTTTTAAATGTTTTTTGCTAAGAAAATCTAGATTTTTAAAAGTTAGAATAATCAAAATGTATCTTCTTTTAAAAAAAAATCAGTGTTGTATGTTAAAATTTAGTCTTTGTATTATGCTATTATACAAACTGGTGACATTGAACAATGATTTGACAGATAAAAGCTGGAACTTATTTTTCCTGCTTGCATAGTGTGAGAGCTCTGTTTTCTACTTTAAATTGCAACATAATCCAGTTTTCGTAAATGCTCTGATTTCAGCTAAGGAGCCTATTTTTCAGAACTTCTCCACCAGTTTTTCTTCCATTAACTATTTTTGAATAGGCATGAAGAGAACAAATTCCTTGTCAGGAGAGGAAATACTATGGTTAAGCAAAGACTTGTGCTGAATACCCACCACACAATGTACAAAATTAATTTCAGTGTAGTCTTTTATATTAAAAGACTATGATGCAACTTAGCTCCTGCAAGAATAATTGCACAAAAACTCCTAAAAGGAATTTCAAAGAGAATAGAAAACTTGAAAAAGATAACAGGCATGCAAGATAAGAACTGCCAAACCAGTAAACTAGAACCTGAGGTTTGTTATCAATCCTGCTATCTAGATAGTAAAAATTTCATATTTTGTCCAAAAAAGACAAAGATACATCTCAATAGTATTGAAGAAAATGGTGTTTTTAGTCCTGACACTGGCTGGTGTGCCAGGTTCTGTGTGAAAAATTCTTTGGGTTTAGTGCCACTTTGGTTAGTTTAGTTGCTGATGTGGATAACATAGTAGATGACGTATTTGACATTACATCATATGTAGTTTGAGATAAAATGTTTTGTGGTAGTTTGGGTGATTTTTAATTTTGCCTCCTGTCACTACTTGTGCTTTGGGACATGGTGAGAGATTTATAGGTGTTTGAGTTTCACAGGAGTTAAGGTGATAAATTACCTTTAATGCTCTCTGGAAGACTAAATACTTTAATCCCTACCTAAAATCCCTTTTATACCTTTTGTTTCCAGAGGTAAAATGAAGGGTTCAGACTAAGAAACTCAGTCAAATCATGCAGTTGAAATAAAAAGTAAAATACTGATGACAGTGCCTATCTCTACAGCTGAAAATAATAGGGGTTAGGAGCATGATGTAACACACAGTCTATTAAAGGAGCTGTTAGAAATTAGAAAGGTGAATTGGACTACATTGTAAATAGACATGAAATGGACTTGGTTTTAATCCAGTACTCAAAAGTGTGTTGCAAAGTAAGATAAACTTTTACCTTTGATATGCACAATTAGGAAGGCCCTGGGGAATACTATTAATACTGCAGAAAATCTTGCAATTGTAACATGCTTAGTGTGCGAAGGCACTCAGATTGAAGTCTGTAAATACCTTTGGATTACAGTAATTTGAAGTGATGCGTTGCTCCCTGCATTCAGTATCACTGAAATTCCTACAAAGGAGACCTCCTCCTTTCATTATTAAAATAAAGCACTGTCCCAGAGCACACATTTACTCATAAGCCTTACTGCTTTCAAAATATTTTTGAACAAATGATGAAGAGCCTGGAGATATCTTTTTCTGAAAGAAAAATAATAAATGTTATGCTGTTAGAAACGGAAGCAGTAGGGTTTTGTGTGGAACTAGGTAAAAAACAAAATAGCTCTAAGACTTCCTGAGAAACTGAGATTTTTTTGCCATTCTGAGATTAGCTTGTGCTTAAAGAGCTCCCATGATACCTCATAGTATCACAGAGAAACGCTCCATTGTTTCCTAATGGTAATATTTCTTGCAAAATTGCTTCCACATTTCACTATGGTCTGCCCTTTGGTGCTCGTGGGATCCATCAGGAGAGCAGCACATTGTGGGTTTGTCCTGTAGAAGAGACTCCTGTGATTGACAGCAATTCACAGCTCCTCTACAATTTTGTGAAAATGTAGGAGCGTGTCATATAAATGTTGAGGCAAGGCATAAGTGGAAACTTTCTATTACTCTGATGTTTCAGTACCTCTCCTGACTTTCAGAAGAGCTGTAAAAATTCAGTAATAGATTACTCCATAACAGTTACTTTGAGTTTGACCAAGTCTATTGCTTATAAGGTGTTTCTCCATGGTTGCAATGTGCCTAACACAGGAAAGACCTCTTCGATGATTTGAGTCTCTGTATCTCACCAAAATAGAGATGATACTGGTGATAAGCTATAGTCGTATGGCATGTATCTGGGAGGGAGGGAAAAAAGAGAGAGGGTGCTTGATCAGCAAATAACAAAGTAAACGTGAAAGTGTACAGACTAGTCAAGGGCTTAGAATAAAATTCCCTATAAAGAAAATTGGATCTCTGTATTAATTAAACGAAAACTTTCAGCATTCTGCCAGTTGCCTTAAGAAGATTGAAAGGTTTCTATGTCATAATTTTTTAAAGAATCAGAAATATTTAGAATAGGAAAGGGTTTCCTTAGCATTCTCAGCTCCTTGTAGCATTTTGAATCATTCAGTGCATCACAGAAACACCAAGCTAGGAAGCCGGGTACATATCCAAAGACACTTTGGAGTTTCACTTGTGGCACTTCTATTTCAAGCTTTTCTTGAAGTTATTAACAAGACAAACCATTAAAAAGTCAGTATTAGCAGAACTAGTGAATTCAATAAAATAAGACCTATTATGTTTTCCTAGAACAATTATGAGGATGAAGTTATATGGGGTAGTTGGTAAAAATTTCAGCTTGTTCTCTGTAAAAGAATGCCTTCTCCATGTAGACAATATTGCTTATGCTGTCCCTTTCCAATATATAAATCGTGACTGGACAACATGAGACTTCAGAAAATCAGTTATTCATGCTCTCCTTTTCTTTTTTGATATTCCTGTGTGAGTTTGATAGATTCTTTCAGACTTTTTTTCTGTAGAAATGTTATATGTAGTTTTACTTCAAGGATTTTAGTAGGCCATGCCAAGCCTAGTGCTGCAAAAAACCAGAATGCTTGTTGCAAATCACAAAACATAAAACAAGGTTAAAATGCTTGTCTCACTAATACTGAATGCAAAAATCACGAAGGTGGATGGAAATATACCTCTGAAACTCTGGAAGTCTGATGTGATTTAACCCCACACAGAAACCAAGTCCCATAGTGCCGTTTGGTCCCACCCCTGGTGGGATGGGCAAGACCATTGGAAGAGTAAAAGTGAGAAAACTCACAGGTTGACTTAAAGACAGTTTAATAGGTAAAGCAAAAGCTGTGCATGCAAGCAAACCCAAGCAGGGAATTCATTCACCACTTCCCATGGTCAGGCAGCTTTCCCAGGAAAGCCAGGCTCCATTGTGTGAAATGGTGACTTCTGAGGACAAATGCCATCGCTCTAAACATTTCCCCGTTCCCTTCCCCAGCTTTATATGCTGAGCCTGACACCTATAGTATGGAATATCCCTTTGGTCAGTGCAGGTCAGCTGTCCCAGCAGCGTCCTCTCCAGATTCCTCGTGCACCTCCAGCCTTCTTGCTGGCTGGGTTGGGTGAGGGGCAGAAAAGGCCTTGACTCTGTGCACTGCTCAGCAATAACCAAAACATCCCTGTGTTATCCACACTGTTTCCAGCACAAATCCAAAACACAGTCCCATGCCAGCTATTATTAGGAAAATTAACTCTCCCCCAGCCAAAACCAGCACAAAATCATTGTCACTGATTTTTTTTCCTGATTCTCTGTATGGAGACCATGAAATGTGGGCAAAGGGCTGGCTGCCGATGACCTGGATTCATAAAGATGGGAGTGGAGTGGAAGCCAAAAGAAGACTATAATTAACAAGTCATTAGTGTGGTAGGACTGGAGTAATTCAGTAAACAGGATCTCAAAATAGGCAGTTGTGCAGAAAAGTTCTGCTTTTGTCAGTAGGATCCCCAGTACTTATGCCACCCCTAGGGGCATTTTAAAATGCAATTGAATATCTTTTCCTCACAGATGACTTAGAAGGAGAAAAACTGTGGCTGAAAAAGCATAATTGGATATTAAGATGTTAATGAATCTCTCATTTTGCATTGTTAATGCATATATTGAAAGGTAGTTATAGTTTTAATTATACTAAGAAAACAAATTACATTAAAAATGCAGTCTAGCTCAGTTTTGAACCTAAAAAATGGAGTTAGGTTTTTCACCTTCAGAAAAGAAGAAAATCCTATTTCAAAGACAGGAAATCATTTGGATTATGTCTAGAAATTTATTATGGATGCTTTTGAAATACTATTGGTATTGAAATTGCCATGTGCTATTATTCTCCAATGTAATTATAATTGACTTGATCACATAATCTTACACATCTTAATAATAACATTTGCAGAGGTAGATATAGTCTAACTGAAGTCCAGGCAGACTTACATTTTCTGATAATACTCTTAAAAATCTACAGCAAATTGTGAAGGAAGTACATTTTCAATTCTGCTGCACAGTTACAATCACAGTTTGATGTGTCCATGGAAAGAGAAGATTCGAGGTACCTAATTTAAGGAATTATAAGATTGAATATTATGTGTTGTATACAGACAGCAGACATTCCAGTTATGAATGGACTATTTTTGGTAATTTTTCTTTCCACAGTTTGGGAGACAGATTCCTAATAACGATTTCTCTTTTTACAAAAGAGCTAAGGTGCTGCTGTTCAAATTTCATATATTTTGGGTACTTAGGTTCATAAATGGCTGTTCAAGAAGTAAAATTTCACTCCTGAACTAGGGGCTAGTCCATGATCTTGTTCTCCAGCTTCTGTTGCTGGCAGGCCATAAATAAGTGGGTCTTCGTTACTTTATGTGAGTGTGCTGACAGGCAAACCGGCTCCTGCCCTTTGGCTGCCGCTCAGCAGAGCACACTGCAATCTTAGCTTCTCAGAAGCCAAGGTTCTACGGCTCCATGTGACCATGGAGACCTGTGCTGTGGAGAACTGTCATAGGAACCTGACCCTAAGTGCTTTACTTCAAATGTGGCTGAAATTTGCTGACAGATTCAAAACATTGTGCAGGAGGGATAAACAGACAGATTCACAGCACCACAGTAAAAGCTGCTCTCTTAGGAAGCTGAGTTAGAAATGGTTTATGAAAATGTTAAGAATTAGAACTTTTCAAAAAACAATTATATGAAGATAAAAAATACTTTAGAAACCTAGATTTTTTTATTGTCAATTATTTCTTCTTCATTCTTGATTTTTCTTTTCCCTTTAAAAATTTTTGCTTGACTGAAGTGACTATTTTTATTTGAAGAAGCTGAATAAGTGATGAAGATGTACAGATAGACAACAGTGGAAAAAAAAGGTGAAACACGTAACCCTACATCTGCATTTTAAAATGTCTCATTTTGGCCCCGCATTGAAAAATATGAATCATTGTATGGAAAATAAGAAGTTTAAAGGTAAGATGCTAACAAATATAAAATGATTTTTTGGCAGTAAAATGTCAAACAAGGATGGTTACAAATAATAAGCATTCCTGTTTCAGCGTCACTGCAGAAGGGCAAAAGGAGATAGTTTTGAACCATGTTTTTCCACTGTTGTTAGCTACTTTATTTTCTCCATATTGACCTGTGCAAGAGTTTATCTATACTTCTAGTCAATAAATACTCTCTTTGAACTGTGTTTTAACACCATTCTTGTTTTCGTGGTAGCTGCCATTCTGTCTCTTACTTTCACATTATGTTGTCTTGCCTAACATAATCTTTGTTAACACATCTATGTGCTCCCAATCAACCATTTTTGCTCTATCTTGGGTTTCCCTTTACTAGGCAATGATTTGCTCCACTATTGATGTGTCTTCATTCTTTTTGCTAGCGAATTGCACGGAATCAAAGTTTAGGTTGGAGAAGCCTCTTCTGCAGGTCATCTAGTCCAACCCCTGTCTCATCAGATCACACTTCTCAGAGCCCAGTTTTCTAGTATTGGTTATCTCCTAAGACAGAGATTGCATAACATATCTGGGAAACCTAATATGTGCTTCAACCTGTGAGCATTGCCCCTTATCCTACCGCCATTCTCGCAGAGAAGGATCCGTCTCCATCTCCTTTTTATCCTCACTAGTGCTGAGCAGAGGGGAAGAACCACTTACCTTGACCAGTTGGCTGCATTCTTGCAAGGGAGGACTACTGATGCTCCAGTACTTACATGTCTGTTTGAGAGCTGCTATTGCTAGAGGCACGTAAAGGTAGAATCAAACCTATAGTCAGATTTTGGCTTTGCTTCATTTGTGGCTTCTTATGGAGAAATCAGCAGCTGATGTTGCTAGCACTACACTGACACCTGCAGTTATCAACTGCAGTTATTGAGGAATGTTGTGCTGTTGCATTTCACAGAACAGCTCGGTGAAGAGAAAAAAAAAATCAAACCCACAGTAATCCACGAAGTTAATTTCAGACTCTCATTTTTTTTTTTTTTTTTTTTTTTTTTTTAAAATTTTTTTTTTAAATTATTTTTACTTTAACCTTNAAAATATATTTCCAAAATCATCTTAACTGTAGCTCTGGCTGCATGAGATAAGGAGTAGTTCTGAGACAATCCTGTTTCTTCCTTTCAATGTACACATACCTGTGAGCAAGGGCTTTGCCTGGCAAGATGAAACTTAATGTATCTTGCTTGTATTGCATATTTCCTTGAGCAGTTTGATGGAATTGGCAAGGAAGGAATGGATTTAAGGGCAGTATATAGATGTTTACTACTATATCCAATATGGTCTGTAAAATGAAAATACGTCTTTAAGGAAACAAATTCCAGTGTTGAAAAAGGCGAGTAAAAATCTTTCTTATATCATTTTCTGTTAGTGTTTTGATGTCTCCATTCACTGCACATATGGTTAATGTAATTTAATGAAACTATTAATACACCATTTTTTTTCAAACAGCTTAATGCGAGTGAAACTTGCCATTTCAAAAGTCTTGGAGGCAAACCTTTGACCACAAAATACTTAAATACTAGAAAATGGTAAGGGAAACTTCAACAACAGTGGACTTCTTTCCTGTTTGTTTTCCGAGGACTACTTTTCTTGGATTCCATTATCACATTCTTGAGCTTCCAGTACCCAGTGTTGAGAACAGCCCAAGTGAGGGAGAGGTTTGCTTCTGTCAGGTCTCTGACAAACTAAATGTGTTATTCATACATTTGTTGTGTATGAACATTGTTGTCATGAGTGAATGCCATACATCTAAGCAGAAGAGTTTTTCAGAACTGTCCCTACTTTAAAGGAAAGGGGATTATTTAATTGTTTCAGTAGTCTAGGTATATGCCAGACTGCCTATATTCTGTAACATATTTTCCTCACTATTTTCATAGATGACCAGCAGGAGTTCCTGTAGCCACCAGTTATCACTGCAATAGTTGAGGCAAAATATTTTATCTATAGCTTGCATGAGCCTTACCAGCATGTATTCTTAGATGCTTTTCTTTTGTTCAGCAATTAAAAGCATATAAACTTAATGGAATTGGCAGATATAGCAGCCTGTTTACGTTTGCTGCGTCTGTAAGATGCAATGTGTATTCCTGATTAAGCTTTCACCTTTCTTGCTTGTCCTACCCCAGACTGTTTGTGTTTTCCATAAGTATTTAGAAGCTATATTTAATTATATGATTCTTTCAAATAAAGAATACTGAACTGTGACAAAACACTGTTAGCTTCTAAGTCAGAATGTGACATAGAATGTTTATAGCCACATCGTATGAGGATTATATCTGTGACCACAACATCCATAGTTATGTTTGAAATGTACTCATCAAGTCTTATGACTACACCTTGACCATAAGCTGCTAAGGAAATATTCCTGAACTTTTTCTGAGGATGACTTCTCCCTTGAGAGACAAGCTGAATGAAGTACAGATGATATTTTTGTGAAGTATATCTCACTGAGAAGGGCTGCCCAATTCAAATAAACCATTGACCATTTCTGCAGTGGTCTTATTAACAGGATAATAAACTGAGATAGCTATAAATCTAGAGCTGTGAGAATGAATTACATCAAGTACACTCCTTTATGTTATTAAAAATAAAAGACTGCTCTAAAGGGTCCTGCTCAAATGAACAAAGTGTTTGTTTCTAGACTTCACTTAGTGTATAAATCTCTCTTAAGCCAACACCCTTCCCTGACAGTGATGGGGCTTCTAATTAAGCATTTAAGTGAAAACACATGATCTCAACTCCTGGTATAAAATGACACTGTGTGATGCTCTATCATAAAAGTAGAACTGAGCTGTGGATAGGTTGTGTATTTCTTGAAAATGTGGTTAGGAATAAGAATGGATGAAAATTGTTTCTGCATGTTGAGAAAACAAGCTGAGAGCTCTTGAAAATTGCATTTTCAGGTATGATACAGACTTAGCATTTTAGTTTTATTATAGATGTTCAAAGTTTTAAGATTTCTGTTTCACAGGAATAGTATTCTAGCTGAAGGTAGTTTATTGATTTACCGTAAAGTGAAAGGAGACACGGGAGAAAATGCAAAATGGGTTAGCTGAGCTAGCAGATGTTTCTTAAGCCTATGCTGCTTGGAAACCTTTTAATGGCATATCCAAACCTTTATCTTGTTTTGGTTTTCCTCTGATTGCCATATTGGTTTTTATGGCCAGATTTTGGTAGCAGGAGGCTACAGGGGTGGCTTCTGTGAGAAGTTGCCAGAAGCTTCCTCCATGTCCAGCAGAGTCAATGTGAGCTGGCTCCAGGACAGACCCACGGCTGGCCAAGGCCAAGCCAATCAGGAGTGAGACTAACTCCTCTGGGGTAACAGATTTAAGAAGGAAAAGAAAGTTATTGCACAGATGTAATTGCAGCCAGAGAAGAGTGGGGTGACAATATGTGAGAGGAAGAACTGTGCAGATACCGAAACTGATGGAGAAAGAGGGGCAGGAGGTGCTCCAGGCACTGGAGCTGAGATTCCTCTGGAGCCTGTGGTGAAGATCATGGTGAAGCAGCTGTGCCCCTGCAGCTCCTGCAGGACCATGGCGAGGCAGAAATCCCCTGGCAGCCCATGAGGAGCCCGCTCTGTTATCACAGAGGCTTTACCACCATTTCTACTTCGCCTGGCCTTGGTCAGCGACACGTCTGTCTTTGGAGCTGCCAGGGATTGGCTCTCCTGGACGTGGAGGGAGCTTCTGGCAGCTTCTCGTAGAAGGCACCCCTGTAGACCCCCTGCTACCAAAGTTTGGCCATGCAAAGCCAATACAGACTTGAGCAGACCATTTTTAAAGTAGAAACCAGAAAGTATTGAATTTCTAATGAAAATGCTGCATCTGATCCCAGAGAAAATAATTTCACTACCATTGAGATCTAATGTATAAAACAGAGTTTGTATCTGAGCCAAATATTTTGGATAGTTTTACATGGTGTTTTTTCTTAGCCTGTGTGTGATGAATTTTGGAGTGTTTATAGTATCCTCTAAATTAATTACTCTCTTGAAATGGAAATGCTTGAGGTTTTGGAGTTCTCATCCTCCTCTTTCCCTCCTTGCCCCTGCCTTCACCTTAGCTGAGGGCACTATTTTAGAATAATTCTGTGTATAAAAGCATCTGATATGTCATTACTTTTAGGGTGCCTTATCCAGCTGAATAATATAAGTCTGTACTCTGTTTCTTGTAATTTATCAGTTTTTCTGGGAAAAATGAATTTTCTAACCTGTAGAAAGTATTTGTTGATACTGAATCCTGTATGTATTAACCAGTAGAATTGAAAGGAATTTAAAATACACTGTCTAACAAGAAGCACACTTTTTAAAATTAGAATTTCTAAACCACAAACCATATTTACTAATCAGGCTTTTTGCCAGGACAGTGGCTCTATTAAAATAATAAAAACAATGTCTGGCATGCACTGTGTTGTATATTAGCATCTGATTCAACTATACTTAAAAATTAACTTTGTCTTGAGGCTTATTTCAGGGATGTTGATGTCAAAAGCACTTTCTTTGCTACAATTTAGGGCCACAAACTGAATTCCTACCGTGTTATCTGTCAGATGCTAATTGGCTAAAAATATGAGCCTCTCTTTTTTTTCTCCCTGCTAATTCTCATTAACAACAATATAAAGGTATAAAATATGTGGTAAAATCCTGCTGGATTTTGCTATATAGACTACACTTTATAAAAGTATTAAGCATTTTTATTTATTCTTTCATATGTCAAAGAACAGAAGGAATTTTCCACTGAACTTCTTGAGCTCTCTTTATAAAGCTAAACCTGCACGCAAAAAAAGCTACATGCAAGACAAACTGAATTGTCTGAAGAGCTGCTAATGTAGTGTTTGCCAGGTTTTTCTTAGTCCGGTGGGTGAGGCTTTGCAGCCTTTGGAAGGGTGAGTAGCCAGGCTGACAGGATGCCCAGTGTATAGGAGAGAAGTGTCAATAAACAAACTGCGGCGGTCACGTGAGGTGGTGGCATGCGAGTGAAGGGAGGTTACTGTGGGTCCAAGGTGTTATAGCAAGATAGCGAGAGCCTATGTCTTGCCTTTGAAAAGGAAGCAGGGATATAAACGATTGAATGCTGAATGTCAGAGCTGTGAATATTAATGTGCTATTACGGTCGTTTTTCAGAAGATACTTGGAGGAAATGTTGCATTTTTTGCTCTGTATTGCATTAAATAAAAATTGCGTATGAAATATTAGTTGTGCTTAAAATCATCTAATGTGTATTTAAATGTCATAATGTATACAGAGGAGGAAAAAAGTAATATAATTATTATAATATAATAATTATATTCCTCTTTCAAGTATAATAACATTTTTTGACATATTGCATAAACAGATGAGATTAAAATCATGCTTTTCATCAGAAAGCATGTTTTCCTTTTGTTTTTGCATATTTTCCCTACAAATATTCTTACTGTACATGATATTTCAAAGTAAAAGGTACTTTCTTATAATTTTTATTGTAACTGTTATTTTAGTGCTAACTCGCACGTTTACTTTCCTTGGGTGTAAATATATTATGTTAGATTTCCATTTAAGTCTTGGGTTTCATAAAGGAAACAAATGGTAATGTGATGTTTTTATGCCAATACTAATCAAATAAAACATATTAATGTCATTTTTCCTGCTTGTACCATTCCTGGCATGTACACAAAAGCTCTATAACATTAATTTATGCATGCTAGATATGTATATTTCAGTGCTCGAGAGTATTTCCTACTACTACCCTTGCATACAAATACAGACACATGCATAAACACAGAAATGTCTTTTGTTATAGTTTTGGGTTTTTAAAGTGTCTAACTTCGGAACTTCACCAGAATTTCTTCGTGCTGGATTGTAGAACCATTAAAGGAATCACTTTTTTATTCTTTCTGATGAACCACTACCACCTAACAATCCTTTACATTAATGCAGAGCTCATTAATGGGCTCAGGCTAAAAATATTTTTCATGATGGCTTTAACAGAGATCTCATATTTTCACAGTGCCTGAATAAGTAAGTGAAAACATATTGCAAAGAAAAATCAGAGGACTACTAAGTCAACTATTTGTTTTAGAGAGGCAACATATTCTTAAGTGATTTCAGCAGTCTGTGTAAGGTACTGTGATGCTTCATGGTAGCACAGAGTCTTAGAACACTCTTGGGTATTCCTGGTTTATGGGCCTCACTGCAGCTCTTAGCTGCTCTTTGCTGAAGCTTCTGTGCTCACTTAGTATTTTGCGATGTGATTGAACTGTGTTAGCACAGCTGAGTGAAAGGTTTTTGTTTATGCCCAGCATCATTGACATGCACAGCCAGTAATTTCTGCTGCGGTGGTCATGGCAGGTGACTTCTGTAACCAAAGTTTGGGGCTCTCCAGGCTTATCCTACAACATGTAAGCATCAGGGAGCAGTTTAGTGAATGAGAATGTAGTCAGTTGTATATAAGAGTGGAAGCTTTATTTAGCTCATGCCCTTTATCATGCTTAAATGTTGTAATCCGTGTATATTGGTACATATGATTAGAGGACAGTCATGTCACCGCTTGGTCTAGCTGCTTTATATAAATATCAAAACCATCACAGTATCCAGTATTGCTCTGCCTATGCTACGTGGTAGTGAGTGTGGTTCCCAGGAACCATTGCTCACAGCCTGCACACAGAGATGAAACCAAAAAAACTCCAACCCTAAAGCAATAAATTCCTAATTAACCACATGTTTTCATGAAATATTAACACATTAATTCTTCTGCATAGTGCTTAATGTTACTAAATGAGTTACTGTAACTGAATGAGTAAATTAAAGATGTTATAATCTATGAAGTGCAAGGCATCACTGTAAGATGGCATAAGTGCAATTAGAGCAAAAATAAATTCCTGTCTTTTTGTGGCCTCTTCTTGGCATGTACCCTGAACAATTGATGTGTAATCGGTGATACAGGATGGTTACCTTCATGGATGTAAAATGAAAACACTGATGTGCAAACTTAGGTAACTCTTGCATTAGTCATTCTGTGGCAAATAACATCAAGGGAATAACAAATGTGTCGCATCCATGATCTTTCTAACATGATCTAGACTTCCTCAATATTCAGAGGTGCCTAATGATCCTTTTCATCTGTAGATGAATATGAAACAAGTGACTTGATTAAAAAGACTTCATTTCAATTTTTAAACAATAGAGGAACAATAATAACAAACCAAAAGAAGGTGTTTATAGCTTTTTTTTTCCTTTTAGAAGACATGCATGTTTTTATTTTTCTTGTTTAAATCAGTTTTCAAAAAACATATGTTAAAATGTCACTTACTTCTCAGACAAAATCCTAAACTGTACAGCAATTTCTCACAGGTTTGTTCGATTCATTAACAATTATAGTGTAGTGTTCACCCTGTATCTAGAATGTGGGTTACTTTCTCCTGTGCTATTACTTCCCTTTTCAGCCAGACACTGAGAAGCATTCTGGAAACAGTCTGCATTTCATCCCCTACTTTATCATATTTTAAATAGAGGTTTTTCTGTCATCTTATTAATTCTAGCAGCTCCTCCAAAATTTCGATCCTTGTTTTAATCCCAGAATACTCTTTTCATAGTCATAGGGGTTCTTACATGAAAAGTTAGTTGTAATACACCTTGTTTGTGTAAGGGTTACCAGAACTGTTCTTTCTCTTTTTTCCAGTATCTCTGCTACAGAGACAGTGACATGCTCCTTATTAAAAAGAAAAATAAATCTAGGAAATGGTGATGCAATGAAAGCATCATTATGACCACGGAAGAGAAAGGATATTAGACTTCTAATGCATATGGTTTTGATCTGAAATACTTCATAATTTATGAATGGTTGTTACAACCTTAACTATGTGCAGTATTATTGGAAATTCCTATGGAGCATAAGGATAGTTGTACTAAATTAGAATGCAGCCTTAACATTTCTTCACCTTTCTGTACGTCTAAACTGAGCTGATTTTCTTTTTGGTGTAAAATTAGAGTTATGAATTTTACTCTTAAATGATTCTACTGTTTTAAAGTACAGATTTATCAACATGGTTTTCCATCATGTTAAATACGGATTAATTTTATGAAAGCTTTTACTGGTTTGTCTTACAGCAGTGTCAAAACCTCTTTAACACACAGAGGGAACATGTGGATCTTCTTTACATACTGCAGTGCATAATTTAGGGGTTTTTTAATGGATTTTCATTATCTTTTCAAAGATGATAGAGTTTTATGTTGATAAAATATATTGAAAGTTTTAGAGAATGGATGGTGAGAACTCTAACTGCTGCTAGTTCTAGAGCTGACAAAGGGCTTACTTGGGAATAAGTTCTGGACAGAATGTAAGGTGACAAAAATTCCCCCAGTACTGTGTGCATTCATGCTTTTGTAGAGGAAAGTATTCAGTCAGTAATGTGGGAGTAGAGAGGACAAAGAGAAGAGGGTAAAGGTCTCGAGGTTATGCTGGCTGACACTACTAACTGATGGTAAGGATGCTGAAATTCACAGGTAGTACAAGTGAAACTTGATTTGTAAACATCTGTGTTCACACATCAAATCCTCAAAGATGTGAAGCTTTTGCCTTTTCTCACCAGAAAATAAAGGATATAGCAGTGGAGGAAGAAAGTTTTTTTTAAGTGTTATATTTGTTTTACGTATACTGGAATGCAGTACAGGATGTGAGTGGCTGGAAACAATTCAGGCTGATAGGATGCCTGGTCTTACATGAATTCATACTTTCACAAGTGGTTAAAACTCTTCATTTTCAGACATTCAGCATGACTTAAATAGACTAATGGAAAGAGATGCTACTATTAGGCTTGAAGTACTTACTTGAGACAGACAGATGGTGCCCAGGTGCAATTGCATTATAACTCTGAGAGTAAAACGTGAGTTTGTCTTCCCCCCATAGTAGCCAAAATTTTGGGGCTTGAAGTATCTGGAATTAGATGGCCCTTAACTGAAATAATAAATTCAATGTAAAGGTTGGGAGCCAGGTAAGGAAAGGAAAATATGTGGTTATTCAGAAAAATGTGTAGTGGAAAAGCTCAGGGTCGTATTCTTAGAACTATGAGACATGCATTGGCACAGGTTTATGAACCTAGCTGTCACCTGAATACAGCACCAAACCCTATGTCTGAAGGTTAGAAATAAATATGGAGTAAAAGGTTCATTATTATTCTCTTTTATACTACATAATTTTCAAAGAGCTGCTGCAAACAAAGGCTTCCTGAGAAATGATGTATCTATGATTATTTTAGTCTCCCATAGTGGGCTAGAGACATCCACTACATTAAGAAAAGGAATTCTAACTGTGGTTACTTAATTTTAAAATGGGACTCACTTCATTCTGTGAATCTTATTTCCTGAGCCCAACCTTTTTTTTATTTAGGGCTGCGATTTAAAAGACTCTGGAGAGCGAACAGGGCCCATTTATTATTGTCAGATTTATTATTGAAGAGAACACATGGGAGAGATATTTTTGAAGTTCTTTGGAAGGCTAAAAGTCACCAAAGCGAGCAATTTTGTTACAAAACTGGTGAGACAGGACTGCTAACATTTTCCTTTCTGATATGGTCAGCAGTAGGAGCAGAAAACCATCCATTTTAGTGAAGTAATTTCCTGAAGTATACAGTTTATTGAATTCACAACATTTAAGATCACCAGCTGGCCTTTCTGTTAGTGTCTTGAGGAAACTTTTGGGGCATGTGAGAGGTTGCTATTCTGCTTTACACATAGAAGATTGTCTTGTTCTAATCCGTGAAGTTACAGCCTAGAAAGCTGAAAAGCTGGACTGACTGTAGAGTGAAGGCATGCTTATCTCTTTGGCCTGCTGTGCAGGGCTATTGAATACCTGTGGTATGCTTGCATAGGCAACACCTTCAACAGAAGAACCAAGAAGTGTTTGAGCCCAGGTTCCGCTTTAATCCGAGGTTTAGAGTAAGTTTTGGTTAAAATCCAGAAAAATAGAAGAAGAGTTTGAATCTTGGTATCCCATCTACGTCAGAAAAAATTCTGTACGTGTTTATAGAGAATAAAAGTATCACAATGATAGGATTTGTCACAGTTCCTCCATGTTTTTACAAAAATAATATTATTTACTTAATGTAGACGCAAAACAGAGTTCCTGGGGTGTGAGTCCTGAGATGTTTCTGGAGAGGAAAGAGTTTTCCTGCAAATATATGCATTTTGATTTAGGGGGGTTGTTTGTTTGTTTTTCGGTTGGTTGGGTTTTTTAAGGGCTCTGAATTTCGTCAGTACTGGTGGACACTTAAGCAGCAAGTCATTCACCATTCTGTTTTGTGACACTTATTGATAGTACCTAAACTCTTCTATGCAGTGAGAAGATCACATGCTTTACTTCGGCTCATGAATATCACTGGGTAGAGGAGAATCTAAACATTAGGCTTTGTATTGGCTGGAGTCAATAGCTAAGTTGGCCTCCAAGTGCCTTTGGTCTTGAAACTGGTGATCAGATCATTCAGGGAAGCAGAACATGAAGATATGAGAAAGCATACAAAAGAGATGGTGCTGCTCAACTGGCTCTAGAAAATGTCCACAAAGATAATCAGGGGCCTGGAGCGCCTCCTGTATGAGGACAGGCTGGGAGAGTTGGGGATGTTCAGCCTGGAGAAAGAGCAGGCTGCAGGGAGACCTTAGAGCAGCCTTGCCGTACCTAAAGGGGGCCTGCCAGAGAGCTGGAGGTGACCTTTTACAAGGGCTTGAAGTGACAGGACAAGGGGGAATGGTTGTAAACGGAAAAAGAGTAGGTTAAGATTAGATAATAGGAAGAAATTCCTTACTCTGAGGGTGGTGAGGCACTGAAATCGCCAGTTATGGATGCCACATCCTTAGAAGTGTTCAAGGTCATGTTGGATGGGGCTTTGAACAACTTGATCTACTGGAAGGTGAACCTGTCCATGGCAGGAGGATTGGAACTAGGTGGTCTTTAAGGTTGCTTCTGTCGCAATCTGCTCTATCATACTGAACTGGAAGGTAAAATTTTCAAGTTGTATATCCTGAACTCTGCCTTTATTTGCACTGGTGAAGTCAAAGACTGCAATTAAGGTTGTGGTGAAGGCAAAGTGACACATGGACACTCCTAGTGACATGCCATAGAAGACGAGAGGACAGTGTCTAATTTTGAGGTCAGGCTCAGCATAATGCTGAGAGTAAAATAATAAAACAATTGCTTGCTTTGTTTTCTTAGTTCCTCCCATACCTCCTCCAAGAAAATTTAAATTTGGAGCTAATAAGGATGTCATTAAAAAACAGCAAGAATAATCTTTTATGAGAACAAAAGCTTTTATGTTACAATGCTGCTGTCCTCCTTCCTGGCCTTTTTCTGACTTGAAATACTGTCTTTTGGACTATACCATGCTGTTTTACAAGTAATCATGCACTGCCTGTTAAGTACAGAGTTCTTGAGCAATTTGTTCTCAGCAAATTTGTCCATTGTTTTTGCACATCATTTGAATGCTTATCTGTCTTTGAATTTGTATTAATTTTGTTTAATTGCACTTGAGAGGCTAGTAAAGACAAATAATAATTAAGAAATTTTATTCAAAAGAGGAAGGGTCAGAATTACAAAGAGGCGGAAGGAAGAAAAATGTAAGTGGAAGACACCTCCTTTCACAGTCAGTGGTCTATTAAACTTTGCAGTGCAAGCAGAAGTGTTCCCAAAATAATAACTCTGCTCATGTCATTGCACAGTATGTCTCCTACACATACCAGCTTTAGATTACTTTGATATTTGCCCAACAAGTCTTCCAATTTCTCTTCAATAATATCTGAATTATTTAATGCTTCAATTTTTTTTTCCTTTTAGAGAGCGAGAACTTAAGAATGTGTCGGCAGTGTGACCCTGACCACTAACATATAAATAATGTAAGCTGCTGTATGTTTTGAGAGAGATGATTGGCTCTGTAAAGATATTTGGACAAATGTGTTTGCTGTTTAATCCTCATCTACAAAAAAACTAATCATACTAGAAACAGCCAATGAAAGATAAAGTAATAAATCTTTGCAAGAGCTATTGAGACCTACAATATTTGTTTTGAAAAAGTAGTGAATTAAGGATATATATTAGTGAGCAAAATATTGATTGATAAATCTGTCATTTCTAAGGGCTGAAAAACTATGGGTCTTAGACTTATTGATGCAGAGATGATGGTCATTTTTATTCTGGTAACAAAGAATAGTATGACAAACATGAAAGCAGTAGGTGATAAATCATGAGACAGGAAGATTCAGGTAGCAACTGTGAAAAAATGCTTCATTTACTGAATAACATTTAATTAGTTTTAAATAGAAGTAGTATATCTGAGGCTGGATACTTTTGTGGCAAAGGTTGTCCTGTTCTAAATTTCTAGGGGAAAGAATGTCAGGATCTTGAGCCACAGCATATTTTACTGACCTAATTGTGGTGAAAGAGTAGGGCACCTCTTATGTGACATTTCTTCTTGAGGAAAATGGATTTTATATTCTGGATCCTCTAATCAATGATTCAAAACTCTGAAAAAACCCTGTAATTGGTTTATCTGTTCATTGACTTAGAAGCGGTGTGACCTAGATGTGTAAAAGCTAGGCCATTGGGCTCCATTTGCAGATCTCCAATGATCTGATTCGTGACTTTGTCTTGCCTTGGCTTCCTCTTTGATTTGACCATCTTTCTGCTTTATTTAGGGGTTACTCTCCTGTGCAGTTGCTGTCCTATGTTCTCATTGATAGTGTCTGTCTACGCTGTTTTTTGAAGGTGGCTAAATCCACCATTCAAGTGAAACACTTGTCTACGTTAAAAAGTCATTTCAGGTTTGGTTGGAAGATCCATTCTCATATATTCTTTGAGTTACATAGCTAGATCTTCCAGGGTATGTGCATTGGCAGTCTCTGGATTGCACATGAAAAACTGACTTGTGTGGGCTCACACGGACGACAAGAAAACTTAGAACTAAATTAGCAAAAACCCAGGTGCATGGGCATTTTGAGTCACTATTACAAAATGATGCACACCCAACAGTAGTGCTCACTGTAGGATGTTGTGGCACTAGTGCATTACAAATAGTGAAAACAAGGCATTTGAAGGGTCAGGGGCTTTGATATATACACTGAATGTACCTATTTATTTTGTTTGTGGTCCTGCCTTGTAAATTCAATGAGAAATGAGTTTTCATAATTAATTAGGCTTAGAGTTCACTTTGGACATTCATACACAACTAATACCGTTGGGATGCCCAACTGTAATTCCTGCTGACAACATGGTCCTTCTCAGTGCTTGTTGAGAACTCTAATTCAAAACATCAAATGTCTATGTGTTAAACAGATGTAATATGAAGTTCACTGTATGCTCTCATCTATCTTGTATTACCTCAGTCAGAACTAGAATTTAATGAGGAGATCAAAGCCCTTTGCATCTGATAATCTTTATATGCAGTCTTAAGCTGCTTCTCTCTGAGTGTGTTTCACAAAGTGCCAATGAAGAAAAAAGAACTCTGGTCACAGAAAATGAATAGTCTGTTGTGTGTGTTTGCTGCTGGGTTGTTGGTTTTTGTTTTAGAAAACAAGCTCTGACATTTTTACATGAAGCCTGGTTTAATGTGATACCTGAAGTATTGGGAAATCTGGAATTAATGGACAGAACTTTGGTGTTTATTTGAATTGGTGGCTGTTTAAGACACAGAGCAGGAAGACTTCCTCTGGGGTCCTGGACTCTCATGTCCATTTCTTCCTAAGATTGATGATACAGCATCTGGTAGCTTGTTCAGATAGTGGCTCATATGCTTGCTGGCAAAAGAGAAGGCTGAGGAGACCACCCTCTGCTCCTCGGTTTCTGCTGTGAGATTCACCTTTCTTGAGTGTATTCTTCCATATCACTGGACACCCTGCCTGTCATGGTTGTTAAAAATCATGACAGCAGCTGAGGACAGACTCATATTTATTGTATGAATATGATTTAAAACTTTAACGAGAAATTGTATGAATTATTATACTTGCTTATTCTCTGAGACCTGGTCTTGTCCTGAGGAACTGAGAATCCCCTTAAATGTGCTGAGCGGCGTGTTGGCAGCATTTATATCTGATACATTAATGGAGCAGGAAGGCTTCATGCTTCTTGAAGGCAGTAACACATGTTGTTTTTTTCTTGCCAGCTCAGAAGTGTCTAGAGTCATCTGAGATCTTCTACATCTAGATGTAGCTGGCAAATACAACATGGGACCTATAGGAGAGCTGTTGACTTCAGAAACTGATAGGGGGGTTGTCTAAGGTACCTGGATGCATTTCAGATGGCATTTCATGCCTGTACATGGTAAATGACTTGAGCCTTAATTGTCTTGAGTTTCTTAGGGATTCTGAGGTTTATGACAATTAAGAAAATACCTGTGATGGCCAGATATAATATCAAACAAGTATCTAAAAGCACAGCAATCTTGCAAAGATTGTACCTTGTGCTCATAGGAATGCTTTAATTAATTAAATTGTATTCTCTATACAGGAGAGGATTTGAGAACATTCACTTAATTAGTCATGCACCTTTCCTTTGTTTACTGATTGTGAAATAAAGATAGTATGCATCAAGAATCTCAATCTGTGATGTTGGCCTATATCCTGGGTTTGTTTTTCAGGTAAAATTGGTCTTCTATTGAGTTTTATATTTATTTTGTGTCCACAGCCACAGATTTCTTTAATAGTAAACTTTGCTGATAATTATAGCAATATCTGTCCCAATGTCCATACATTTTGTTTCCAATCCAATTGATATTTTAATTTTGATTTAGGTATTAGATACTTAGTGTTCTAAGATGAATTTATCTAGATTATAAACAAAACATGTTTTTGTTTTGTAGTTTTCTGTGTTTTGAATTTGTAAACAGGCAAAGCTCTCTAATCTGAAAAAGTTAGTCTTTGATTCTTATTCTCTTTTTTTAAGTAGAATTATTATTTTCTCAAATTCTCATTATAATCCCATTAAGTGATATTTACTGAAAGTACTTTGGCAAAATCTCTAAAACACTGAAGATTTCAAATTAGTACTAAAGCGTGAGAATGTAACTGACCTGATTTACTTGCATGACAGAAACTAATTTCATGGTGATACTGGCTTTTAATCACAGGAATATGCTCAAAGTGATCTGATTTGGCCTTTGTATTAAAAGTAGTAGTGAAACATTGAACAGTCACTAGATAATTTATAGTATGCCTTTCAGAATTTTTAGTTAATATTCACTCTAGCTTCTGAAAAGAACTCTGCTGCCAATTTATTTTTACATACAGAAATAAAATTTTAAAAAATATATTACTATAGGAACAGTGACCACCATAATGGCTAGCAAAGTCTGTTTTGCATTTCAATCACTTGTTAATAATGTAAAAAAAATGTTACAATTATTTCAGATTTCTGTTCATGCTTCCTAAGTATGAGCTGACACAAATAGGTTTAATGTATTTTTCCTTTTTGGTTTCTGGTTTTTTTAATGAAAAAATGGAGAACAGCATTATTGTATATTTGACAACTAACCAGATAAAATTATTTAAAACTGCATTTTACTTTTTGTTTCACTCATTGTCATCCCTTGATAATTTAAAAAAAATCCATTTAAAAAATTGAATATTTTTTTGCCTTTATGCCACAGTATTGGGAATATAACTAGTTGAGGCATGTAGAAGAAACGTATTCTTATAAATAAGGCAGAGTGAACATAGTGTTTCAATAATTTGAATAGATTCATTACCTCTTCCGAGATGTATGTATAAGCAGAATTTTATGTCTGGAGGTTGGAGTTCCTCTGTAATGAAAACTGGAAACACTCCTTCACAATGGAAGCAGTACTCTTGCTGTGGTAAAGCTCCACAATGTCCACCTGATACTGGACTAATTAAAAGTACATTTAATAACTTAAATGTGGGATTAAATTTCCACTTTATAGTCACGATACGGGCAGGCAAGATTCCACTGGAGATCAAGGTACTCAAAGTTCACATTTTGAAATCAAGATAGATTTACAAAGTAGGCATAATGCCTTACTTGTGCTTCGGCTTTGCTTATATATTTTAAAATTTTATTTCTGCTTTAGGTAATTATTAAATAAAGTTAAAGCTTAAAAAGATAGTGAGAAAGTGACACTGCCAATATTTTCCTCTTCTTGCACACAAAAAAAGCCTTTGACAAGTTAGAATAAAATCCAGAGGTCCCTAAAAACTTTTAAATTTCCTTTATTAAATCATCCATCCTTTGAATTCGATGACTGGTTTTTGCAATGATCTGTGTAAAGTGTGAATGAAGACTGTAGGCTTTGAACTCCTGAATGCTTGAAGTTCATCGTGGTGCATGCTAATGATTCTTTAGCAGCCTCAACAGCCATGCTGATCTTACTGTTGTTATTGAGGGTTTATAACACAGCTGGTCAGTACTTTATCTAGCCAGATTTTGTTTTTAAACATATGTGGATATTATTACGCAAATTTGCTTTCTTCATTGGGCTGGGGACAAATTGATCCTTTTATAGTAATGTCAGTTGTCTGGTCAGATGAAGTTTTAAATACAGCATGGGAAAAGCAAGAGAGTGGATTTGCACAGCCTGTAGCTGCTGATTTTTCTGTCCAGCACCAAAAGTGGGCAACTGGTGCTGAAGAAGCCCCTGCAGAAGAAAGAAAAGGCTGGGGGAGGGGGAGGATGGTCAACCTCAGAGTCATGCCAGTGTCCTGCAGCGTTTTCTTCTTGAGCAGGCATTTACTTTTTTCACTCTAAAGAAAAAGGCAGCAGCCTGGATTTAAGGGTCCCTTGGGCTGGACAGGTTTATAGACTGCTACCAGAGATCATCCTGTGCACATCTATATGCAGAAGCCACTGTGACAGGAGGGAGCTGTGCTGCTGCTGGGCTGCCGTGGTACTTGAGTCACAACCACTGCCCTGTGACTATAGATTTGTTCCTGTATAAAATTATTACTCTATTAAATTGTTTAAAATGGACTAAAGAGTTCTCTGAGAGGTCAGCAGCCATGTATTCAATGTCCTTGGAAGGACAAATATTAGATTTAAGCCTTTTTCTACAAGTATTTTCCTTTTAATACACAGGTTGTCTATAAAGGTCTGTGTTCTTTCATATCATGCTTGCAGTACCTCAAGTTAACATCTGATTTAATTTAGTAATTCTAAAGTTCATTTCAGAGACAGTGTGTTGATGAAATTCTTTGGCAAATGGTTGAGAAATACAACTGAAGTTATTCCAGTCACTGCTCTTTCCAGTACTATTTCTTGCCTGAAAATCCTTGTCTAAGCCACATACTAAAGAATGGATTTCAGTATCACATCTGACATGTTAGCATTCAGAGTGCTGTCTCTAGCCACATATTTTAGATGTCTACATTAGGACTAGATGGGTGTGAATAATAAATTATTCTATTAATTTATTATTCCTGATGACTGGTCAATTATTTTAATGATGTTTGCTGTCCTAGCCATGTGTTACTTGAAATTGATTGGAAGCAAATTGCTGTGAAAAAGCCTTTGCAGCTGCAAAAAATTACGCTTCTACTTTTATTGTATGCCCTTTACCACCAAATAGAATACACTGTTTCTATCCCTCCACCCAATTCAGCCATCTGTCACTCACATACCCACAGACAATTACAATGCATTTGCATCATGTCCCAGCTGCCTCTGATAGACTTGTTTTGTAGTGCAGAGCGTACAGGATAATCTCTCAATATCCATCTCGCACTGGAAACTGTTCTTTCGTTGGTCCCACTTTTTCAGATAAGTGTCCTATGATGTTCTGGTCAAGATTCCAGCATGTCTTAATCTAAGAAGAGTTTTGCATCATCTCTGAAACACAAGGCTGCTAAAATCTCACTAATCTTTCCAATTATTTTATTTTAAAAATGAATTAGAAGTAGTTTGGTTTCCTTTGTAGAGCTTCTACCGTCTCAGATCAATAATTTATTTTGTAATGAACATATTGTGTCAGTAATATAATTATAGATTGTGGAGGACCAGATCTAAGCATGTTTTGTCTCAAGCGTTCTGACTGTTGTGACGGGAAAGGTGTGAGCAGAAGAGAGGGTCCAGTGTAGGTGGGGCATCGCTGCTCTGAGCCAACTTCCTGCTCCACCTTGAGACTCCTGCTCAGTCCCTGCCCCCCACCTCCCCCAAGCTCACTTCCTGGAGAAGGGCTGGATGTGCATGCGTGAACAAAGCAATGCAAAACATCTCATTTATGTAAGAAGTGCGCACAATTATTGCTTTTAGTACCGAGAGGCCCGTGGCAAGTATCATAAAGAATGCTTTCTAAACAGCACTTATTTTCTAAGAACACATTATTTTCATTTAGGGTCCCTTAACTTATGATATTATTTCCTGGTCTGTTTTAATCACTGAGTGTCCACATGTTTACTATTCTTCTAAGTGTGAAAACCAAGTCCATAAAGGACTACGCTGAAATATGAAAAAGATCTTTGGTCTGAAGGTAGTAAAAGTCAGCTGTTTTCATCAGAGTGAGTTGGATCATACAAAATTTTGTGCTTATTGTGATGTCTTTCCTTTCTTATTTCGGTGACCAGATACAAAGTAAAGCAATTATAAATTTATTAATCATGTGTTGGATTTATTCTATAAAGCAACAAAAAAATTACTCTTGATGAAGGACGTGAGTGGAAAAGAAAGCTTATGTTTCTCTTACAGAAATTCAGGTAGTCAAAGGATTATTGGCCCTTTTACTGTTTATTTCAGATGTAGTATATCTAATATTACAGATTTAATCAAATTGAATGTGAAACAAAACAGTGATTGATTACTTTTCAATAACATCATCCAAAGTCTTCAGCATTACTGATGCTCAAGAGATGAGCAACATGGTTTGCCATATATATGCAAGTGAATTCCAAGGTTTTGCTTCCTGCCAAGAGCAGAGAAAGAGTGGATTTTGTCAACTGCAGTGCTAACCCACTGAGAAGTCAGCGTAGCTTTGAACCATGAGTCATTCTTGTGGTGTGATTTTTGACAGCTAGCTTTGTGCTGGAGAGAGTTTCAGTTTTTAAGATAGTTTCAGCAAAATCTCAAGAAGCATGGTACACGTTTCCTGCTACCTATTATTATTTTTTCTTCATGTTTTAAGCTTGCTTTAAGCAATCCTTTTCACATCTAATGGTCCCTTTTTTTTTCAAACCTTGCATTGCACTGCTGTCTTCCCCAAATAATTCTACACTCTTTGGTAATACTTTGTTGGTAATATCTCCCATTATCCATGGCTCTGAAGTAATTTACTAATTAGTTTAAATTTTGTCTTGTATATATATATATATATATTTATATATGCATCTTCTTTTTGTCACTAGTTATTATGACGTGCGAGAGAGTCAGTCTTTCAACTACTCCCTCATTTTCAGTATCGTTATCAAAATATCAGTCTTTTAGTTCCCTTTAAGTGTGGTTGGGTTAAACTGTTATGCTTTAGGAAGGCTTGAGTTTGCATGTACTTCACTACTGCAAAATGGTGTGTTCAGTTTGTCAAAAAGAACTTTAGCTTCCAGAGTGATTTTTTGTTTTTTTGTAGCAGTGAGATTTACTAAATATTGCATGATTTTTATTTGTGATGACATAGAATTGTGGCTTTAAAAATACTAAAGGTATTAGTGTATGTTCTACACTTTCTTTCTTTTTTTCCTCCTAATTTAGAGTAATTCTGTTTCTTTGATCCTTTTCCTTTCTAAGGGATAGTTCTTAACACTCTTGATTCAACTTCAGGCTATGAACTTCAGTGAAGTCAGTAAATAATGACTTTAGAATCAGTTGAACTTAAATCATATGGTCTTTATTGTCAGGAAACATGTAAGTGAATTAGAGCGACATCCAATTAACACAGCCTTTTGCAGGTTTAATGAGCAATGATAAATTTAAATCCTTTTTTCGCACTTTCAAAGGATGTGAAGTTGCAAGTAAAATGAGCTAGCAAGAGATTGTTGCTCCATTGATTCATAATAAATTATTTAAAATATATTTTGACTGGGATAGGAGGCATCATCTTTGAAGATACTCATAGGTTAGTTATTTGAATAGGTGTCTCATCATAAAATCCAATATAAAATTAATTCCTACAGCATGTGGAGTTACATGATAAGATGAGTCATACTGTTCCCTTACTTGTTTTTTGGGGGCTAAAATGTTTAGTTAATATAGCCTATACCACTGATCCATGTGGCTTTCCTTGATTTCCAGTTGACATTATCAATAACTCTGAGAAGTTTTCTTGGTTTTGTAGCAACTAAAATAGATTATGCAAAGCAATTAATTATGGTTTTAATTAGCAAGTAATGCCTCTGCTTAATACATAATTTCTTCTCTTACGAAAGGTAAGTAAGAGGCTTTGTGGTTTTTTTTATTTTGGGGTTTTTAAGGCAGAAAAGTTTAAAATTATTCAAAATTAACTACAGTTGTGGAATATAGTGCATTTGATTATTTTGGTTCCAGTTTGAGTAGACAAACTGTTTGTGATTGGAGTTTGATGGGATGCTTTTTGTTTTCCTTGAACTTTTCCAATCAACAGCAGCAGAACTACTTTTTATTGTTCTGCAAGTTGTCTTTCTGGTGAAAGCATTTCTGCTATGTGCTCCTTGTGTTTTCCTTGGGTTCTTCTCTAAAGCTGGTCATTTCTCACATTAAGACACACCAAATGTAGGAGCAGGTTGGTGCACCTCATTATGACAAATAGAAAAAAATCTACTTACAGGACAGATTAAATCTTTATATATTTTCAGTGAACTCTGTGGAGCCTAATTGCCTTATTCCTTAGTATGATTTTATTAGCTCTGGGTGTTATGTTTGTGACTTGCATTGATATAAATAACATCAGAGTTAAGGTCACCAGAGTTTCTAAGAATACTTCTGGGATGCTGAATTGAGGAATTTTTCACTCATTGAGTATCTTCCATCAAATAAAGAAACAGATCCAAAGATTTTAAAAAATGAAGCCCAAACCACAAACCACATTTCTTGCGTGAAATAGTGCTTCAGTTCACTGTGTCTGCTTTTGAAACAAAAGTTCACGTATAACATGTGTATGTTGATTATATTTGTGATTTTAATCACCCTTATGATTATGCTTCATAATTCTTTATGTATTCCTCATGTATCTCAAGAAAATGGTGTAAAATACAGTTGATTAAAGCTTGAAAAACACTGAATTTTTTTTGAAGGGTAGAGGTATGGAGAATATAATGAAGATTCACATAGTTGTCATTTCCATACTTGAATACTATTAGCTTTAAACAAATATAATAAAAAAATAACTGTTTTGGAGAATGAAAATGAAAAGGAATGGTGGGTTTAACCACTATAAAAGCTCCTAGAAGCCCTCCAAAAACTCCTCATGAAAGATGTTTTTTCCACCTCTAGACGTTTGTGAGACCTTAATGGAATGCTGGAGATCTAGACTTTGAATGTAAGCTCATAAACGATGGTCCTTTGTTTCAAGGGGAATGCTTAGAAAGCATTCATGAGTATGGGCTGGAAAAATTATTATTCTTCCACTCTGTGTAATTATGTGATCATTATACTCCAGCCAGTTATTTCCACTCTACTCCATGTCATTGATGTTCCTAGTGAGACACACATCAGTCATCTAGAAACTGCAAAGCAGGATCCTTTCCTTCTAAAATACTGTAGGGCTTCTTTCAATTGACTCCGTGTAAGTGGAGTTCTTCTTGACTTAAGTAAGCCCCCCAAATCCCATGAATTCACATAGTTACTGTTCTTAAATCTGAACTTTTGTGTGTTTATTGCCATTTGAGGGACCACCTACCAACCATTTATCATGACCCCAGGGATTCTTATACTTCAGGGTTCAGGGCTTGAGACCTAATGTTTTCCTCATTATTTTAATGAGAAACATTCCTTGCCCACACTAGCAGCTCACTTATTAATTCTCTTAGTTATCTCATGTATACAGCTGAAGTAGAGTAGAGAGAAAATAGGTGAGAATGAATTAATTTCTTTTTTTGCAATCCTATTTTAGAAAATGAAATGTCTTTTTCTTTCCCTGAATTTCCTATGAAATGTTTCAACAAATAGCTGATAGTCTTTGCTGTTAAGAATTGTGAAACTAGACTTGAAGAAGGAAGCATTTAGTTTTCTTATACATATTTTGTTTATTGACAGTTTGCTAAACTATAGAAAGTGCTTGAACTTCTTTAAATAAAGGTTTTCTTGTGTGTGATTATGATATTTTTTAAAAAATGAATACATCAAAATACATCAAAGCCTTTTGTTTTCATCTACAATAACCCAACAAAATAGTAATAATGTTTCTTCTTCAAAACAGTTTAGGTTTCCTTTGTTTTCTTCCCCTTTTAAATATATTTGTCACAAATGCTACATTTAATTTTTTTTCTGTGAATTTTGGCATTCTTTTACAGTCTTCCTGTGCTAATACATACTTGACAGTTTACACAAATCCCTTAATTTTTATAGTTCTACACTTTTGCCAAAGTCGTTTCTTCTACTATGTGTGTTAGCTTAATTTCCTTAGGAAGTACCACAAGGCTTCGTATCCTTTCAAGGGAGAAGACCACTTTATTGTTGTTGCTTTTTATTATTATGCTTAATCCAAAATTTCAGACTAAAGCTCATGTTTTATCATTGACCAAAAAGCTAAAAGCTTCGTTGAAATCACTATCACTGAGTAGCTAAAACCCTGATCCACAGATCACTTGGAGAATTAAGATTTTGAATTGAGGAAAAGCACTGAGAATCCATGGAAAGACTGGCACTTGGGCAATACATTTGCAGTCACTTGGCTCAGAGAGGCTGCAGACAGCTGGATGAAATGCAGACGGAGGATTCTGACTACTACTTTCACAATATGTCCTTAAAAAAAGTGAGCTATGGCAATGCTGTCTGAATAGGATGATTGTATTGTTCATTGTGGTGGTCTTAGTGGATAGAATGTATGAAAGACACTGGGGAGCTGCTGCAACAGGTTTATTTTGTTAAAATTTGAGAGTTTGCTTTGACTTAGCAATTAATTTGAGCAGAACAGATGTGAAGAGTGAAGACAAGGAGAACTGGATAAGGATGATGCTCAATTAGTTATCAGGAGGTTTATTATTTCCTTTTGCCCACTGTCACCTAATTTTTTACCTGCTTTGGTCAAATCTGAGTATATTTCACGTAGAAATAGTGGTTTTTTTAATTTTGTATGCTCACTTGGGAAAGTGGAGCTAATAGTATGTAACTCAGGCAACTCAATTTGACTGTATTTGGGAATTTTCCTGTATCTTAATTTCCTGTATCTTCCTTTCTTTCTTAACTTAGGGTGAATGGCCCGAGAAAAGGAAGCATTCTATTTCCAGGCCTGTTATACACTATGCACAATTTAAAAATTCATTTGTAAACCTCAGTAAAACTGAATTCCTTAAAATAGCTGGTGCTGAAAATTTTAAACAATGGTGCTGTTTTTACATCAGCATTATAACAATTGTGGGAGAAATGTGACAGCATTCAGTTTCACAGCAGTGATATTTAATAAGACTGTGCCTTCAACTGATGTTGCTAGAGGAATTATTAATTGATCAAAACCTGCAAGCATATTTTTTTTTTTCGACAGCAGTTGTTTTGTGACCACATTGAATAGCCTGGTCTCTCCACTTGTCCATCTCTAAATGGCAGAGGCTGGGTAGTGAAGGGCTCTGCTCCCTGCCCAAGCACAATTTTCATCATAGAAAGTAGGGCTTCAGTGCTCTTGAGCTTCATGAAAAATAGTGCTTCAATCCATAATCCTTTTATCTGATGAGCTTTAGGAGGTTACTAGGTTTTCTGCTTTATGAGGGCCTATTAGATAGATAATAAACCTTGCCCTGCAACTAACCAGCGAAATTATAGACCAATAACACCCTAAAATCTCCAGTCAGACAAATTTCAGACACTTATTTTCTGAAGATTGAAGACTGACTGTAATCCAAGAGACGCAATTAGAGGATGGGTGTGTAATAGTTGTTGATAGCTGAGCAACAGCTATTATGTGCTACACCTGAAAAACTTTTTACTTCTAATATTTTTTTTTATATTTTCTCTCCTTCCTTCATATTTTTTGTACCAGGTACAAACAACCCAAATACTGTATCTTTTAAAAATCTTCCTTTCAGAAGAGCATTCATAGCCAAAAAAAAAAGTCAGATGATGCTGGGAAAATGCAAATCCTTCCTTCTCATTTTCTTTTAGTCATCGTTAGCTGAAGCAAGTCTTTGTAAGAATCCCTTCTCTATGGTATTTATGGTATTTTTTTATGCTGGCCTTGTGAGAGGTAGTAAAACTGTAAGTTTGGAACTTGAGTAAGAAGCTGTTGCTCTCAACAATCGCATGCTCAAAAGGAAGCTGGATGTAAGCCATTTCTGTGCAAATAGGGAAATACATGAACTGATTTATCAAGGGGTAATTTGAAATATTTATTTTAAAAGAGGTCATGGATGAATATGAATGTGAGAGCTGTTGAAAGTTTTGTATCATACATATATTGTAATAGTGGTTTAAAAAATCCCAAACACCAAACCCAAAAAACTCACCAAACTTTTCATGAAACCTTGCACAGCTTGAGGCCTTTTTCTATAAATAGTCCTGGATGTTTGTTGTTGTTTTTTTTTCCATATGTAATTTTCCAAGGTTACTGTGTATGCTTCAGAAGCAGTAGGATTTGTACATAATGAGGGCATTTTTTGGAGATGAAATATGAATACTCAACTTCCCAGGCTGTTTGCTTTTTTGGTTACTGAAAAATTAAGCTAGAAAGTACAAACTATATGCATTTATGTCACAATTATATATATCTAAAAGGTATGGATAGTCTAGGAGTGTATATATTGGAATTTATTGGACAGTATGCATTGTATCCTTGGTACTCCTATTAACTATGACTGTTCAAACTCCTGATAAAATTACAAAATTGGGCCCTGGTTATGCCATGTAAATTATAAGCACCGAATTGTTTGAACTTAACCTTTCTTGTTGACTTTCATCTTATTTTGAACACTGGGAAATTTAACTAAAGCTAAATGCCTGGAGATCATAATATTTTTAGATCCCCATCATCTTGCCAAGTAAGAGAGTTTTGAATGACCTTCTGAAGAACACATGAGAAAATTGCCTACTGTAGATAACACAGTAACTGTGACCAAGGACAGAAAGGACATATAATTCTTTATAGTGAACTTTTTACTGGCTAGTGGCAATCTGTTACTGGCAGTTTAAGGCTGAAATGAATATCAGACAGTTTCAGCAAAAACTCTATCTTTCACATCTAAGGAAACCACGTACCTTTTGATTAGTACTGCATCAGGCTGTTCACCAGAAATTCAAACGCTTGCAAACAAGTCTCTTTAGATAAGTGAACTGGCCTTTTTGACGGTTCAGTTCAGCCTGCAGTTCAAGTAATTAATTTTATTCTGGGGCAGAAACAGTTTCCTGGAGCCTTTTATTAGAAGGTAGAATCCCATCTATACCCTTTTCGTTTCCTTTTTATATTATTTCATCTCAGCTAACTCAACCTGTTTGGACTAAAATGCTTATCTTTTATCTATGTGAAGGCACTGCTGTGTTTACTGGGCAACTTGCTCATGTGTTTCTACTAACATTTATTAAAATACATAGCATAAGAAAAGAAGATAATATTGGGACATGACCAAGGTGAATCCAAATAAACAGCTCTAAATCACTGGGGATGATCAATAGGGCCAATTCCATGTTTTCCGCAAAAGCTTCATTCATTTTTTTTAACTTCTCTACAGGCTGGGCCTTAAGAAGTAGTTTAGTGAAAGAACTTTACGTTCCAGCTCTGCTGTCAAATTTCGACTGATGTTTCTGCCAGCAACTTTTGACTTGGTGGGAAACAGAGTATTTGGAAGGGATTTTCAGAAATCCACTAAAAAATAGCTCAATTCCCCTTGACAAACCTTGAATCAGAGATAAGCTTTGAGAAGCCTATCCAACCTGAAGTATTCTGAAGGAAAGGCTGTGAAATATTTCATAGCTATATACAACAGATAAGACGTTGCGTGGCATGATTCAGGATATAGAAATACAGTTATTAAGAGGCATTGTAATCAAGTCACATATTAAAATGATCAATATTTATGTGCTAGATAAAATTCAAATGAGAAAAGCTAGACAATCTATCTCAGCAAGGTCCAGAGTATTATTACAGCTATTCATCTCAGTTCATATGTTAGAAACCAAAGTTATAATTCCTTGAAAATACCCTTTTTTGTATGAGTAAAGTTGGCTTTTGTAGTTTCCTGTAATTGATAGAATTTCATCATCTTTTGTCTTCTATACCTACTCCTAGGGGGCAGCCAGGAGAGAAGTATAAATCTCTCTCTAATCTTACTCTTTCTCTCTGGAATACATTATCTGAGCATGAGCAACTATGAAATGGCATCTTAGCAATGTTAAGTCTGCTTTTATTTTTACTGCTTGTCACTTTGACTGATGGAAACAGGAAAATATGTATTTTAATCTAAAGACAACACTGACTAGGAAGAAGTTTGGAGCCTCTCTCTTCCATATTTTGTCAGTAGAACTTTTAAAAGTGGCAAGTTTTCACACTTAATTACCACAGACAAGGGCTTAAGCAAAAATAAGCTCTTATTTGTCAACAGTCTTTCTGTGAAAATGTGATTTGCCAAAGAACACCTTGTAGTTTCTTATAGGATACAGAAACCTACAGATAGAACGGTGTGCCAGAAGTCTTCAGCGTCTTATTCTTTTGCCGTAGTGTTGCACACTATTAGCAAAAGTGGTCTAAAATCTTTTCTAATGTAGGTTCCATCTTAGTAGAAAGATCATCTCAGGTACCAGCTGACATTACTCCATATGCAATTATAATTGAGTACTAAAATAAATAAAGCAACATGTAACTTTTTAAAAGCAGGTAGAAATAAGGTGAAAAATCACTAATACATAATTATCAGTTTGCTACAAAGATTACTCTGTGCATAACAGAAACATGGGGAATATTCTGCTCTGTTTTGTTCTTATTATAAGGTATTGGTTTAATGTAAATCCTGTAGTACATTCATCCTTCTAGTAATGCATAAAGCACAGCAACATGAGCACGCATTTCTTTTTACAATCTCTGGTGTAAGTCATTGCAATCTGTTCTTTAAGGTCCACTTATATTTGATAAATTATTTTTTAGTGTGTATTTATGTCTTGGGTGATCAGCCAGGGAGATCCAGAAGTAGTTTTCAGATCATCAGCTTTGGAAAATGGTGCCATCCTATTTTCATTCTTTTGACAAATGTGAAAATCAACTTAACACATTGCTGTTGTCATGGATGGATAAGCAACTCTAATTTCTTCTGTCTGAATATTTTTTCTTTCTATCTGAGTTGCAACAGAAGGAGGACTTCACATTTGCAAAGACTAATTTTCCTGCTGAACTCCAAAGGGTACTGAATTAACACTACCAGTGTTACCATCAGTCATAGTATTTTGTTTTTCAGATAGAAGTTTTTTTTTCTAGTGTTTAATTTGCATGTGAATAAAGTTGGTAGCTGTTTAAGAAATCTCAAGTTTTCCTTCCTTTGACATACTTCATATAAATGTGCTATCAAAACAAGTATTAAGATAGGAAACAGCAGGATGAATCTGTAAATAATATAATTTGATTCCTCAATTTGCATATCTAGCAAATAATGGCACACTACAAGGACCTCATCCAAAAGGTATGATTTCTGATTCATCTGGATCAAAGCTTCTAATGGTCTCTGTCGGAATGCAACTCAATTGATGGAAAATTTTTTGCAATGTACAAATTCCTCAGTTTTGTTGGCCCTTTTTATGTTGTGAAGCTTCCGCTTCACATTTTTTCTGCTTTCTTTGATAGATTTGATTTTCCTATCTAATGAATCATCCTATTCTTTAACTGCATATTTATTTTTCTGCACTACAGATGTGCTATCCAACTCTCATATTTCCAGTAGTGTCCTTTCATGTTCCTTAGACATGATGGAAGAGCTGTCAAGTTTCACACAGTCTGCGCACCTTTGCCTACACTGTCATACCTTGCTACAGCTCTCATATCCAGCTGGAGTACTGTAGTTCCTTTCTCTCTTGATACCCAGACAACTTTCCTCCATTTCTCTTGCTGAGGCACTGCCAGAGCATGGTAGAGAAAGGGATTTACAATTTTAGCTATGCTTATATTTCAAATGCTCAAGAAAGAAAGAAAGAAAGAAAGAAAGAAAGAAGAAACTCTAAGAAACACGTTACGAAGCCAGCCTACATTCTTATGCGCTTGAGAACACAATGAAATACTAATAATAAAAACAAGAAGCCTTGAGGGAAATCCTTTAAAATGTAATAGAAAATAATAAGAGTTTGAGAAACCAGGGATGCTTGTGATGCTCCGTCTCTCCCACTCATTTACTGAAGTAAATTGTGGTTTTGTGTCTAAAATTTGATGCATGACTTTCTAGTGAGTGAGAAACAGTTTGTGGACCTTTTTTGGGCAGTACTTGATTGTGGAGGCTTAGTTCATTCCCTATTTTTTAGTTTCTGAATCACTCTGTGTACTTTGATGGTGGTTATATTTTGGAACTCTCTAATGAGTAGCTTACTGTTTCTTACAGGTTTCAAAGGAAGACTATACATTCTCCTGGAGTTTATCTCTGTATTCCTTAGGAGTTGTCTATAAGGGAGCCTAAATATATACTGGATGCATCTCATAGCACTAACCTTCTTCACATCCTTTTCATGTCTTTATATACATAGCTGTGTGTGCATGTGAAAGTATGAGAGAGAATTAATGGTGGGAATAAAGTAGAAACTCCTTTTCAAGTAACAAGGTAGAAGTAACTGGTTAAAATTATGTTGGATAAAGAATGAAAGCCAGATGATGGAAAGATGATAATGAGAGAGATGGTTTCTAGTAAAATCAGAAAGGTTAATAAACAGTTCTACAGGATAAATAACATGGAAAAAGAAGATATTTTGTTTAATTTTTAGCAAAATCTGATATTTATTGGGGTAAAATGCAGATATAAGATTAACAGATCTTTATAATTAATAAATCTTACTTAAAGAAGATGTGCCTTATAGGTATTACTGGTACTATTGATCACAGAATCACAGAATAAGCTGAGTTGCAAGACACCCACAAGGATCCTTATGTTCAACTCCCAACCCTGCACAGGACCCTCCTCAAGAGTCACACCATGTGCCCAAGAGCATTTTCCAAACACTCCTTGAGCTCTGCCAGGCTTGATGCTGCGACCACTTCNTCTGAGGTGAGGTTGTCGCAGAGCAGAGCAGGACAATCCTCTCCATTGCCCAGCGGGTGATGCTGTGCCTGCTGCACCCCAGGACATGGTTGGCCCTCCAATGTCATATTGGTGGCCTGAGGTAGATCCCTTGCCTGCATTTCTGCCCAGGGAGTCTTAGCTACTCTAAAGCATCAATGTTGATTTACATTTAAAATCTAGTTAAGAGAAAGAAAGATGTGATAACTTCTGAATTGGAAAATGTATGAAATATAAGCATTCATTGCAAATTGGGATGTGAAAAAATTTAGGAAATTAATAAGAGGTGGAAGACTGAAAAATATGCATCTATATTTTAGCTGATCTAAATTAAAAGAAAAATATTTTTGAAGAAAGAAACTTGCTCATATTTTAAGGACTCAGTGGGATTTTATCATCAGAAAAACAAGCAGAAACCTTTACATTTTAAAATCTTACTTTTAGCATCTCAGACTCCTGAGAAACGCATTTGTCTTCTTTAATAGCTTTAAAATGCCTTGGACTTTGATTGAGTGACGCAAGTAGTAATCAAATTAGAACATCTAACTGAAGCCTTTGTTCATTGTATCTCATCATATTCATCATAATCTATCCATATAGATTCTTCAAAACAAGAAAAAATTTCCATGGAAGAAAGTTTCTATTAAAAAAGCTGACAATCTAATGGACATATCAAATATATTATTCATTGAGAGGACTGAGAGCTCGGATACAAGTTCTGAGTCAAGAGTGGATTATGTCTACTGAGAATTGCATTTCTCCCCTCATGTCTGTGTTTCTTGGTGTCCTTACTGGCTTCACTAATCCTTTGATTCATGAAGACAGAAATTTCCTCTAGGGTTCAAGTGACATGTGATTGACTAGAACATTCCCTGTACATCCCAGCAGGGTATGATGCAGAACAAGATAGTTCAGAGTACTATAATTGATTGTTTTACAAGAGAAGAATTTTCTTCTTCCTTTAAAAGAGCAAGAATATATTCAGGGAGAAAATTTGTGTTGAAGTTCAAACATTTAGCATCATGTTGAGCCCTTGCAACTTTCAAAATCATATTTCAGTGTTCTCAAGACAGTTATTTTTATAGTGGTATCACTGTCTAAAAAATTAATTTAATAAAAATAAAGAAAGCCATGTGCATATTCTACAGTCCACTTTGTCAAAATTCAAGCTCTAGAAATGATTTTTGTAATGTCACATATTCAAACTTTATACTTTGCTTTTATCTTTCATTGTATTTAAAATTACCCATAATTCTTCAGTCTTCTCTATGTATAATTTACCCCACCACCTTCAATCTCTCATGTCTGGAGTTAATTTTTTTTTATTTGTTTCCTTAAGATGATTGAATTAAATAAGATACATTATTCATCACCCCAGAATATGAGGTTTTATCTCCAGGACCCTGTTTTAATAAATGAGTTTCGTACTCTAAATGTCACACAGGTCATTTTTCAGTACCCTCACTTCCAGCAAAAGCCTGGGTGTGCAAATACATAGCTCCAGCTACAGGAAGAGAAGTAATTAATCTGCAAATCAAAAGACAGTGCCACACAGTTAGAATCAAAGGCATTTTATTGTAACTCATCCTGAAGATATCAGTTTAATTCCTTAGGTGAGATTCTGATCTTGTTTTCAGCTAAATTTTTTTACAAACCATTTGGCCTTTCTTTTAAGATTCCTGTGAAATGTCCCTAAATTCTTCTCTTGCAGTGAAACAGTTATGGCTACAAGTAAGACAGAGCTAGTAACTATGGGCTCTAGCTCCAGGTCCATCAAAAAAGGAGCAAGTCAAAAGCTGAAGAGAAGTATGTATAAATTCTTTGTACTATTGTATTTCATTATATGTATTAAAGTACTGAAAATTACTTGTTTATTGAATTTCAAATGTGGTAATTTTTTCTCTTTTTTTATAAGGAATTGTATGAATTCATGGTTATGCATTAATTTGCCAGCTGTATACTGGGACTCATGGTCTCTCATAAAACTTAAATTTTTCTCCACCTTTTTTCTGAAGAAAATATTTTCCCAATTTTTTTTCTGTGATAACTGGTTAATAAGCATTTAGATCTATTGTCACTACAGTGATGAGAGAAACACGAGTGGCTGAATTCAAAATATTACATGAAATTATTTTCTCTGTGTTTTCAGTACTGCAACTTTTTTGACAATAGCTCTGTCTGTCTTTGCAGGTACTCTGCTGGACTTTCTTCTCCTTTCAATTTCATATTTTGCTTCTGCTGGCTGCTTGCAAGCGTCTGTCCTTCATAGGTGGTGTTTGCTGTTCAGGTATGTTCTGCTATTTACTACTGCATTGTATTTAAATAACGCAAACGGATGTTGAGTACACAAATAAAGCAATAATATCTTATACTCAGGGAACAACAGCAGTCATTGTCAAGGAAAGTTTTGGAGCATCATAAACAATGCTAAAACTGTGCTATGAAGTATTATTATGGGGTATTTCAGACTAAATGAGTATAATGCAGCAAATGAGCAAAGATGCAGAAGTCTAAGCGAAATGGACTGAGTTAAAACCAGGATTTGTTTTGTGTGCAAATGCTTACACAAAAAAAGTCTAAGCGCGAAGTGCAAATAAACCTGCCAGTCTGATTTATAAGCTCCTTTTCCTTTGTTTTGTGCCATTCTTGCACTTATATGGACTGCAGGATCATGGAATTGGGAACCATACGAGTGATTGAACTGGCTTTCACTTTTTGCCTGACTGCCAGGCTTAACAGTCGGTACAACAATCAGTGATATCCCATATCTGTGACAACGTCTGCCCGTCTTCTTGGCAGGGCAAGTCTAGTCTCTCTACATTGCCTTATCCCACCTACTGGCAGTGCAAAAGGTATGGATCTGGAGCATCTTCGTCCAGAACTGCAGCAAGGGAGATCTTGAGCCTGAAGGCAACTCTTGCTTTAAGATATTGATGTAATGCTCACCTCCTATATAACGGTTTCATAAAATAACCACACTTTGAGATCTTTGGCACATTATATGACTAATGAGGAACAAGGTAAGAAAATTTTAGTAACAATATTAAAAACTAAACCTTTAAAAATCATGAGACAACTTAGCTAAATGCTGGCATTTTATAGCATATCAAATGAATGCCTGGAAGTCAGTGAAGTTGCAGTGACAGTTGATTTTCAGCTTGGCATTTTAGTATTGAAAGAAGTGATGAGTATGTTCACTTCCTTATACTCTGTAAGGTTATTGTTAGTCAGTTAAACTTTGAAATGCTGTAAGATAAGAGATTATTTGAGCCAAAATGGAGTGCTCTGCAAGATTATAACTGTGCTTTAAACTGCGAAGGTAGGAAACTCTCAGGAGACAGTTCTATATCTATTCTGTTCACTCCATCAAATACAGTACTTTAAATTTTCAAGATTAACAATCTTCACCTACAAACTACTGAAGGACAGGAAAGTTTTACAGATTTCTTTTCCAGTGTGCGTGACAGCATCAATGCATTTGTCACTCTCAGCAGTAGTTTCTTCCTGAAACATTTTGACAGATTTGGGAAACATTAAAACAATTTTTACCTCAACATTAAAAGAGTCTAGTAACAACTTGGTACTTTTCCACTTTATTCAAAATGTGAGTGGCAATACCTGCAGTACATTTCCAGGTCACATGTGCATTGTGAGTCTGAAAGACATCGTTGGATTTCTGAGAAGGTGCTGAAGGTTGAGGCCCACAGACTTGATCATTGTAGGTCAAACTCTGCATTTGGATTGTTGCCACTGAAGTTGTTGTTTCTGGGATACTTGTGTTTTGCTCCAGACCTAAACAAAGTAAAATGAAGTGGCAATCCAACCTGATCCATCTGTCATCTTTGGAATAATGTATGTGCATTGTTTTTGAGTAAAACCTGATTGACAGGTGTATGTTGTCATTGTTACTTCAGGGCTATTAATTACAATTATCTATAAATCTTAAATTAAGTCAGTAACGTTTGAATTTGCATGTGTCTTCCCTACCATGTGTCTGTTTCCTTTTTTGTTTTGTTTTGGTTTTGTTTTGTTTTTGGTTTTTTAATCCCTTGTGGTTTGCCTAAAAAAAAATATTGCAGGGATCAATTAGCACTCACTTGTTCACCTAGTAGATTGCTGCTGTGTTTGGGCTACAATAATAAGCTATACAGGAACAGAAACTTCAGAAAAAGAACTTTTAGTGAGAGCAAGGAGTTTTCAGTGGGAGAGAGAAGAATTTTATACCTTATTGAAAAACCTCATTATGTGAGAGCAGTGACTTTCAGTATAACAGAGCAACATTTACATACTTGTGGAAGACAAAAACCCTAACCCCCAAACGCACCTTTCATTAGTGAGTAGGAGGGTGACCGTAGTCTTTTCTATGCAGCAAGAGAATAAAATGAGTTTAAGATAAAAGATACTGTCCAAACTGTTGTCAGATGCCCTGAGTACAGACAAGGGTGGATTACTCAGATTTAGAGACACTCTTGTAGATCTTGGCGTATGAACATGGAAAAGAGATGCATATTGAACTGATTGCTCCTGGAATCAGCAGGGCATGGATAAATTACTTCAGAGGCTCTGATCAGTGCTGCTTTGAAGAACTGTGACAATCTAACATCCATGCCCCTTGCAACTGCTGAACTCCCCATAACCTTATGCCAAGATGATTTAAAGTCTGTTTCATCTGCAAGAGAGACATTTAAATTACATTTCTTGAACAGTTTAATGTAGGCTTAATTTTTTAACAAAGAGAAGAATTTACTGTCAGTTAGTATGTCACTAGTTTTGTGCACAATATCTGTTTTCAGAAAAGTGTTACTGTAGGTACTTAAGAGGCTAAATACAGAACAGATTTAGGATTACTGCTTTGTTTTCAATTCATTCATCAGATTGAAAAAGGCAGAACTTACTTTTCTACTGTATAAATTGCAGATTGTATATGCTGTGACTATTTTTAAGAAATGAAGCTCAAGTTAACAAAAGTTTGAAAATTAGGTGAATGAAATGAAAAATTTTGAAGGAATGTTTACTTTTTGAAAGGAAGTCAGAGAAAATGCATGTTTCAGAAAATATTTCTGCAGTTGAAAGAAATATTGTAAAACCAAACCTCCACAACCAAATAAATAATAAAGGTTTGATAAGATATAATAAAACCAACCCGAAAGGACAGTAATTTGTTTACGCTTTTTGAATGTAATTTTTGTAAGAGAAGATTAAAAGGGAAAATGAAGAATAAGGTAGCATGTGAACTCAGTCAATGTGAGTAAATGTCAATGTGAGTAAAGTTCAAGATAAAGTACTGCTTTTAGAGATCTGTGGAGCTAAAAGCTTCTGAAATGCAATGGATTAAAATTCATTAAAATGTTGCTCCATTTTTTCTGTTTTCATTATTTTAAACATCAATCTAAAACTTAAAATACCCTAGTCCCTTATGCTCAATCTGTTGTTTGGTTTTTCTCATTCAAGCCAGGTTATAAAGTTTTATTGCCATATTCTCTTATTTGTTTGTTAAATCTCAGTTTCAAAAATACTACATGACACAAAGCGAATTTGGAAAGCTTGTGAATATTTGCCATTTTCCTTGATATCAATATGTATTGCAAATTTGCAGCTGTGCTTTTTATGACATATCCCCATAAGCAAGCAAAATGTAACAAATACTACCCTATGGAACAAAACCTTTTAAAACTGGCAAAAAACAGATGTAATTTCTTGGTCAGTGTTTGGGGGTTATTTTGTTGTTGGTGTTTTTTTCTGGTTTGGTTTTATTTGTTTGTTTGCTTTGTTTTGTTTTGTTTTCTGAAGGAAATAGTTGTTTTTTATTTAGTTTGCACTGTGACCCTTCTTCTGGGTAAAACCTTTGAGGAAAAGGCAGCTGAATCATGTAGCGGGCTGGGTACCAGAAGCAGCGTAGCTGTCCTAGCACGTTGGGTGAGCTTGCACCATGTCATGGTCTCCTGGCTTCCACAACCATCTTACTTGAGATGAATGACACATTCTAGGAAAAGGCACAAAAGACAAGTTATTTGTGAAAACTCCTGTCACTGACTGGCAGCACTGATACCTGGGTAACTGATAGCATACAACCCATCCAGAAACTTGAGACAGGGACTCATAGTACAGAATCAAAGAGCAACGCTTTTCCACTCTCACACGAGCTGAGCAAGTAGACACAAAGAGCTATTCCGACTGTATGCATTTTCTAAAATATCTGCACATTCTAGTACGATTATGGAATTCACTGAATAATTAATCAAATAGTCTCGGGAAGATGAAAGGTCACCTTATTTCCCACCTGTCTCCTTCCCCATTAGCCTGAATAGTACTCTGGCGAGCGGCTTGACCGTCCTGCTCCTTAGGCTTACAGGACTGGTAGGGAAAGGCAGTGACTGCTCACCTTCATCTCCCCATTCTATTCTCCACTCCTCAATCTGAGAAGAGCCCAACTAGCGGACAGGTTGCTATGAAGAGGTTATTTAATTTCCCAGGCTTTAATTTTCCACAATTTTGCATCAGTGTGTTATAGTTCCTCTTCTGGTCCTGGAGGAAGAAGAGACTGCATGAGGGTCATTTCTGAACTTCAGTATTGTTCTTTTAATTGCTGGCCCTCTCCCAAGTTTATATTAATCATGCTAGTAACACAGCATTTCCAGTAGCTTGGGTCAACTGCACCTTTGTTGCACTGTGTTTTGTTATCTTTATCAATAATCTCTCATATTAGCTGTACTTCTCATTCTTCCTTCTTTATTTATACTATTTTGTAGTTTTGGATGATCAGCTCTTCTGCACCTGCACTTAGCAATCCATTTCTCAGTATCAGAAACTGTGGTGCTTTGGATGGTCAGGCAACATGGAAATCATTAGTGTTAGCTTTTGTGGTTATCGATGGACCCATTTTGAATTTCTGAATGGGAGGGCTGGTTCCACTGTGTCTGTTTTCCCTAACTATATTAAAACCTGTGGTTTCTTTAGTACAGTTTTGTAGTATTCTTTCCTTCTTCTTTGGATTTGGTGACCTTATAAAAGATAGCCCTTGGGTGTAGTGCCTCAAAAGTACCCACGCCATTACAGACCCAATAGTTTTCAAGAGAAAACTTCTTGTGATAAAAATTCTTTGCTCAGTGTTATTTTTGAAATTATGTCTTTGTCTCCAGGACTAAAAAAACTGAAGGGATTAAGCTGGGCCATTTTCTGGCATTACAGGCAGGCAAAACAGACAGTATGTGTTTTTAAAAAAGATTGTTTGAGGACCTATACACTGAAAGAATAGTTTTGCTTTATAGAATTATAAACATTTAATGCATTGGGTTTGCATATAATCGCCCTATCTCTCAAATAGAATAGATTTTCATATTATTAAGAATTCTTCATCATTAAAGTAAATGTAGCATATAAAATTACTTCTCATGAACTGAGGTGGGTGGCAGACACAGCAGGATGAAGTTTGTTACCTCAAAACTTGAAATCTCCCTCAGGGATCTAGGAGGGGAGTTACACACCAGCATCAAACAGAACAATAACAAAAGTATTGTGCATCTTTCACATAAACGTGCTTAGAGAGGAAGTAATTGAAATGCTGAAGTTTTTGTAGAAAGATTCAAACATTTTTTATTTTCTTTTTTTATCAATCAGCATAACTCTAATGGTTGGAATATAAAGCAGAATTCATTGCCTATAGATTTCAGATGCAGTCTTCCCCAGGGTATAATTAGTAGTGTTGTGAGATATATTTTGCTTCATTTCAAATATACAATGCCTGGCCCTATTTTTGCTTCAGTGAATGGCATTATTTTCATTAACTCTCTCCTGTGATATCCTAGTTAAGCTCAGAATGAAGGAAATTATTACGAGGGTACTTTATTTAAAGGAATGGCTTTAGCTGAGGTGAAAAACCCTGAGATCAGCTATAAAACAATTTGAGATTAATACACATTAACTAATTTATTTCTCTCCATATGATCGATGTTCCTCAACGTTAGTATGTGGAATATGGAATAATTGGTTGATTGGAAAACTTAGATATACAGTACTGTGTTAGTAAAGGGCTTTATGATGAGAAGTGAGAGAAAATGATCTGGAATATTTTTGAGTAACAAAGAAGTATATGGAATATACAGCACCCCCGAAGACAAGTGCTAAAAGAATATTTATTGCCAACAGGAACATTTGAAAGAAAATCTTTAGACTATTATTGTGATTGATCAGCATAGTACACAACTTAAAATAACTTTTGTGCAAATATAATCTTTGGAGCAAAAGAAGCATTTTATTTGTTATTAAGCCTTGCCAACAGAACTTAACACCTCAGGCAAATTTATCTGTCACTTATTCAGATCTGGGCCTGAACTTTACAGTTTATAAATAGAAATGGTAGTCTTTCTTGTCTTTTCTTCTGAACCAGGAGGGGTTTAATCACTGTTTACTAGACTTCGTTCAACCCTGCCAACCTAGTCTCTTAAAATTATATTTCTTTCTAGCTCCTCTTTTCAAGTAGTTATAAATATTCTTGTACTGACTACTCAGTCTTGATCATATGTTGAAAGAATGCCCAAGTTTCATCAGAAACTTTAATGTCAGGGGACCTGAGTATTCTGAAAAATTCCAAGTATCCTGTAAAACAGCAATCGTTTCAAGGTTTTTATGAAGCCACATAAAGCAGCACTGCCTATTACAACAGCACAAACAATAACAAAACATAAGAAATACAAACTGTTTGAAGGCTGGCAAGGTATTTTCAGAAGGGACTGTAGAGTTTTCATAACTTGATATAAAGCCAAACAACTCAAAATATACGAGAACATTAGCAGACATTTAAAAAACAAAGCAAATATAAAGACTCGGAACTAAAACCCAACCTAAATCCAAACATTCTATTTCTTTGCAAATCCAGTCCATTGAAACTTGTTATTTTCCTACAACAGCTAAGAGGGTTTACCATGTGTGAAAGTAGCTTGGGAGTGACTGTATGTATTGCACTGAGAATACTTTACTGAGAATAATGAGAATATGTAATTTTAGCATTAATTGACTGCATATCACATTAAAAAAAAGTTCTAGGATTTAATTTGGAATGGTTTGGACAGCAAATATTTAATGTGTAAATAACAAGTTAAAAGAGCTATTTAAGAGTAGCTCATAGAATTCTAGATCACAGAATTGTTTAGGTTGGAAAAGACCTTTAGGACTATTGATTCCAGCCATTAACTGAGCACTGCCAAGTCCACCACTAAACCAGATGGTGACTCAACTACTTCCAGGAGAATGCTGTGAGAAACAGAACCAAATGTTTTACCAAAGCCCAGGTAGAGAACATCCACAACCTTTCCTCATTCACTTAGTGGGTGACCTCGTCACAGAAAGAGATCAGGTTGATCAATCAGGACCTGCCTTCTCTAAACCCCTGCTGTCTGGGCCTGATCTCCTGGTTATCCTGGACTTAATGTGTGATGGCATCAAGATGATCTGCTTCCCCTGCACTGAGGTCAGGTTGACAGGACTATACTTTCTCAGCTTCTTCTTCCAGCCTGTCTTGTAGATGGGCATCACTTTTGTGACGTTTTAGTTGACCAGGACTGCCCTGATTAGCCAGCACTGTCAGTAAATGATGGAAAGCAGCTCAGTGACCACTTCTGCCAGCTCCATCAGTACCGTTGGATGGATCCCATCTGGCCCTATGGACTCGTGTCTGAGTGGTGTAGCAGGTTGCTGATAATGTCCTGTTGGATTATGAGAGCTTCATTCTGCTTCCACCCCTGTCTTCCAGCTCAGGGGGCTGTGTATCCTGAGAACAAGTGGTCTTTCTATTAAAGTCTGAGGCAAAAAAGGCATTAAGTACGTCAGCCTTTTCCTCATCCCTTGTCACTCTTTCTGCCCTTATCCTTCTCCTTAGCTCTCTTTTTGTAGCTGATGTATTTATAGAAAAAAATTTTATTGCCTTTTACTTGCCAGATTAAGTTCTAACTGGAGTTCGGCCCTTTCAATTTTCTGTCTACATGACCTCACAACATCCTGACTGTCCTGTATTTTATTCCAAAGTTTGTAAACTCCTCTTCTTTCCCTGAGTTCCAGACAAAGCTCTCTGTTCAGCCAGGGTGGTCATTTTCTCTGATGACTGGTCTTTAGCTCATGGGAACAGCCTGCTCCTGAGCCTTTAAGATAAGGATGTATTCGTGCAAACTCATTTTCTTTAACATTACTCATATAATACACTTTTAAATGTTTAAATAAGAGTGGCCTATGTCCAGACCTGTTGATTTCTCACTGTTACTTTTGGTGGATGATCAGTAGCTTAATTACAGAGTCTACAGTTGGCACGGTCTTGTTTGAAAAGGTTGGCCACTGTTTAAAGCGTTTCTTTCTGTGTGTATAGCATCAGATCCTTAAGTGTGATAAATAAACCTTCCTCTTTAAAGTTCACTATGGTGATTTACGTATACTGAAAATCTGCTATGTAAAAGTGTATCTTATTTTATTTGTTTTTTTCTGACTGCGGATTTTTCTTTGTATCTGGGATTGCACATTCCTTTATGGGCTTCACTGTGTAAGGAAAGATTTTGTTTTGCTGTTGTTATGGTATCACTAAACATTCTTTCACTGAAGCTGATTTCTGTTGAAAGTAATTGAAGAGTTTTGGGGGATTTTTTTGTGTGTGAAAACCAGTAAGATTTAATATAATTATATTAGCAGGAGTTTAAATGCTATAGTTTTTAAGTTAGTAATAATGAATATATTAAAATGAGTAGGTGACATATACTTTGTGAAACAGCAGCTTAGAGGGCTTCATCTTAGTCGTAGCTGACCTACATAAGAATCTTATTCCAGAATACACTAGATTAGAAGGGAAGAGAGAGGAATTATTTTTAAAACAGGATTTGCTGTTCCCTGCTAAAGGAAAGTGCCCTATATCTGTCTCTGCCAGCAAAATTCAGGCTCAGCAGTTTGATATGACACTAATTTACTTGCAGAGAGATTTATAAACCTTCATAAATAGCAGAGCAATATGATTAGATAGTACTTCTGTTGATTCAATTACAACAAAGGTTTAAAGATACTAAGAAAAAAAATCAAATGGCCCAAGCTGGAATCAAGCTTTCTTAATGGAATGGGAAAAAAACCCCAGAAGTGATGAAAAAGAAACAAAGAATTTCTGCTGTGATCAAGCAGGGAAACCATTTTTTAAGCTTTGATGGATGTATTGCATTAAAAATTGGAAATCTGGACCACACATCATTCTTCTTTGAGACGTAGATTTCATTTATAACTTTAGTGAATTGTTTTAAAAATTATTTATTTCAGTTTCCACAGGCCATTTGAATCTTTGTACAGACTGGGCTATGTACTGGATCACGCCCTCAGAAAAGTACCCAGAATACTGTGAGGACTCTTTTGGTNGCACTGCCAAGTCCACCACTAAACCAGATGGTGACTCAACTACTTCCAGGAGAATGCTGTGAGAAACAGAACCAAATGTTTTACCAAAGCCCAGGTAGAGAACATCCACAACCTTTCCTCATTCACTTAGTGGGTGACCTCGTCACAGAAAGAGATCAGGTTGATCAATCAGGACCTGCCTTCTCTAAACCCCTGCTGTCTGGGCCTGATCTCCTGGTTATCCTGGACTTAATGTGTGATGGCATCAAGATGATCTGCTTCCCCTGCACTGAGGTCAGGTTGACAGGACTATACTTTCTCAGCTTCTTCTTCCAGCCTGTCTTGTAGATGGGCATCACTTTTGTGACGTTTTAGTTGACCAGGACTGCCCTGATTAGCCAGCACTGTCAGTAAATGATGGAAAGCAGCTCAGTGACCACTTCTGCCAGCTCCATCAGTACCGTTGGATGGATCCCATCTGGCCCTATGGACTCGTGTCTGAGTGGTGTAGCAGGTTGCTGATAATGTCCTGTTGGATTATGAGAGCTTCATTCTGCTTCCACCCCTGTCTTCCAGCTCAGGGGGCTGTGTATCCTGAGAACAAGTGGTCTTTCTATTAAAGTCTGAGGCAAAAAAGGCATTAAGTGCGTCAGCCTTTTCCTCATCCCTTGTCACTCTTTCTGCCCTTATCCTTCTCCTTAGCTCTCTTTTTGTAGCTGATGTATTTATAGAAAAAAATTTTATTGCCTTTTACTTGCCAGATTAAGTTCTAACTGGAGTTCGGCCCTTTCAATTTTCTGTCTACGTGACCTCACAACATCCTGACTGTCCTGTATTTTATTCCAAAATTTGTAAACTCCTCTTCTTTCCCTGAGTTCCAGACAAAGCTCTCTGTTCAGCCAGGGTGGTCATTTTCTCTGATGACTGGTCTTTAGCTCATGGGAACAGCCTGCTCCTGAGCCTTTAAGATAAGGATGTATTCGTGCAAACTCATTTTCTTTAACATTACTCATATAATACACTTTTAAATGTTTAAATAAGAGTGGCCTATGTCCAGACCTGTTGATTTCTCACTGTTACTTTTGGTGGATGATCAGTAGCTTCATTACAGAGTCTACAGTTGGCACGGTCTCGTTTGAAAAGATTGGCCACTGTTTAAAGCGTTTCTTTCTGTGTGTATAGCATCAGATCCTTAAGTGTGATAAATAAACCTTCCTCTTTAAAGTTCACTATGGTGATTTACGTATACTGAAAATCTGCTATGTAAAAGTGTATCTTATTTTATTTGTTTTTTTCTGACTGCGGATTTTTCTTTGTATCTGGGATTGCACATTCCTTTATGGGCTTCACTGTGTAAGGAAAGATTTTGTTTTGCTGTTGTTATGGTATCACTAAACATTCTTTCACTGAAGCTGATTTCTGTTGAAAGTAATTGAAGAGTTTTGGGGGATTTTTTTGTGTGTGAAAAGCAGTAAGATTTAATATAATTATATTAGCAGGAGTTTAAATGCTATAGTTTTTAAGTTAGTAATAATGAATATATTAAAATGAGTAGGTGACATATACTTTGTGAAACAGCAGCTTAGAGGGCTTCATCTTAGTCGTAGCTGACCTACATAAGAATCTTATTCCAGAATACACTAGATTAGAAGGGAAGAGAGAGGAATTATTTTTAAAACAGGATTTGCTGTTCCCTGCTAAAGGAAAGTGCCCTATATCTGTCTCTGCCAGCAAAATTCAGGCTCAGCAGTTTGATATGACACTAATTTACTTGCAGAGAGATTTATAAACCTTCATAAATAGCAGAGCAATATGATTAGATAGTACTTCTGTTGATTCAATTACAACAAAGGTTTAAAGATACTAAGAAAAAAAATCAAATGGCCCAAGCTGGAATCAAGCTTTCTTAATGGAATGGGAAAAAAACCCCAGAAGTGATGAAAAAGAAACAAAGAATTTCTGCTGTGATCAAGCAGGGAAACCATTTTTTAAGCTTTGATGGATGTATTGCATTAAAAATTGGAAATCTGGACCACACATCATTCTTCTTTGAGACGTAGATTTCATTTATAACTTTAGTGAATTGTTTTAAAAATTATTTATTTCAGTTTCCACAGGCCATTTGAATCTTTGTACAGACTGGGCTATGTACTGGATCACGCCCTCAGAAAAGTACCCAGAATACTGTGAGGACTCTTTTGGTAGTGACATATTATACTTTTATTCCTTTTAATGTGCCATGTCAGCAGTTCTCTGACCATGTCTCTTTTCAAGCTGAGCAAGGCAGGAGTTGCAAACTAACAGCCAGCATATGAAACAGTTTGGAAGCTCAGCCATATGTTACAGCTATGATGTGCCTCTTGCTCTTTGTCTTCTTTGGGCAGTTTCCTGTGAGAAGCGAGGGTTTTCTGCTGAAATAAATGGGGACCATTTATATGGCTGTAAACTTCAGCACATGGCTTAGCACCAGTAAATCTTCAGTCAGAAGTCTCCATTGCACAAGGATTTATTTAGAAAAAAGTTTTAAGTGCCACTATATAAAGCTTGGCTCTGCTCTTTTGCTCAGCTACTTGTTTGGAGAAATTTACATATATGTACGTATTTGCATATAAAAAATGTTTCCATCTTTTTCTGGCAAAACATTTTTCAGATGCTTATTCAGGTTTCCTTACTCAAGAAAATGAGCATTGGGTGCTATCAGTGGGTAGGGAAGTTATTTAGAAAGTTGAATACCTGTATTTCAACCCTAACAATAACAAATATTCACATACCACATAATATTTGGTCCTGTCATTCCAAGCAACAGAAGGTTTTTGCTCAGCCCACTGTTAGATTGCTTTTTCCTGTTCCTGTCCAATAAAAATTAGCAGTTTGAGCAATGATGCTGGATTACAATACAAACTTAGGTATAGCCTACTCTGCCCTAGACCTTGGAGTCTAAAGCAATGATAATTTTGTGCGTCTGCTTCTTTGAAAAGGCTCATGTTCAATCCTCCCTTTTTTTAAAGCTGATTGCTTCCCAGTGAATATGAAACGGAATGAAAAATAGTCTTGTGAACTGCATCCTTACAGGAATGGTAGCATAACTGGTTAGGAGCATTGAAGCACTGCACCCTTATTTAGGCTCTGGAGAAGATTAATGCAGTCGGAATTAAATACAGGAAAAAGTGGTTGTTTTGGAGAGGGTAGAGGCTGGAGACTCTTCTTTCTGGTTGAGTCCTTACTCCGAGCCTGTCTCTATTTACATCAATGAAGTTTTTAGTAATATTTAGCTGTTGACTGCTGCTGGATCAGCAAACTCAGCAATGAAATATCCCATCAGGGCTGAGCAAAACTCCACCATGAAATTACCAGTGGTCCTGTCAGGAAATGAATTAATGGCGCCTGCATTTTCTTTAAAAGTTGATCGGCTTCTTGGAAAAGCCACTGGAAATACCACCAATCCTCGTTCTGCTTTGGTAGAAACCATAACATTCCAGTAAGATTGCAGAAGCCATTGAATGAATACTATAGAACCAAATGCTACTCCTCATTTAAAAAAAAAAAAAAAGGTCTTTTAACATAATTGATCGTATGTAAAACAGTTCAATTACTTGCAGAGGAAACCCTATTTTTCTGATGTAGTTTTCTGCAAGAAATGTATTTACACACAACTTCTATAGTAACTGTAGGACATGTAGGACAACTGTGTTCTTTAATACTCTTCCGTTAAAGCGTTTGGCTTAATCTGCTTATTACTTTTTTTTTTTCCCCTTGTAAAAGGCCACACTCTTTCTGTGAAATATAGGTCCCCAATATGTCTGGGAATATATGCCCAGAATGTTCTCATGTTCTCCGTAGTCAGGAGACTTATGGTTATTTTTTTTCAAATTAGAAAATGAAAATACAGACATGTAACTTAGAAATATGAAGATATTTTCTTAGATGCAATCTTTCCTTTGAATGAAAAGAAGCAAAAAAGATGTCTGGTGACTTTTTTTGATATTATTTTGTGTTGTGAAACTCTAACTGCAAGTGTACTGCGAGGAAAAAACATCCTGAGGGACTAACATTAAAGCAATGGTTATGGATTTCCAGAATAAAGATTTCTGCTTCCAGCAAAGTCAGGATCTTATTAGGTGATGAAAATATCCATAATTTGGATTTTATCTTTAGCAATGCAGAAGACAAAAACTCAAAAAACCCCCAAAACCCTCTTCCAATTTCATCTTTTTTACAAATAATATAGTGTAAAAGGGTGATGAAGTATAATATTATGCATTTATTAATTCAAAATAATTATTTTCTATATAACTTCTTTCCAAGTTATATAGAAGTATATATATAGTGATAACTTATTCTTTCAAACAAAAACATTTTAATGACAGGCAAGGTAGACTAACTTTACAGCTTTGCTCTATTCATGTCCTGTAATGTTTAAGAGAAAAATATAAACAACTAATTACTCACTCAGTCATGCATATGCCATCAAACCAATCTTTTGCAGAAAGTGGCTGAATTAAATGTTGCTTGTTTGAATGCACTTCTGCCTGTCACAAAACAGGGTAGAAAAAAAATCCTGAAAAGTTGAAATCTCTCCTTACCTTGACAAACACAACATAAATCAAGAGGTCCAGGTTATCTCTCAGTAAATATAAGCACATAAAAGATTCAGAAAAGGTTTGTTTTAAACAAGTCACTTCACAAAACTTACTTTGAACCTTCAGGGTTCAAACATTTAACTGTATGTCAGAAAACTTTTGTGACAGTGACTGATCCCACTTCTTTCCTGTTCCCTTTGATACGAGATATAATCCAATAGACTTT
>VZTG01004626.1:1218660-1306083 GCA_013397845.1 Melanocharis versteri
TCTATATATATATATATATATATATAAATCTTAGTCTTCTTTGATACACTGGACCTTTATGTCAGAAAGCTGTGACACTGGGCTCTGGGACTGCTATTTTTAGTCTCTCAATATGTTTGGAAGAGGAAAATCATAATCTTGAAACTATCTGTAGGGTTAGAGCTAAGGAAAGTGCAACAAAAAATGTCCATTTACATTTCCCAGCATAGACAACATAGATACAAATGTCTGTAAGAACCCTGCTGTAAAAGGAATAGAAAGCAAGTTTAAACTGGATATTTGAGACAAAATTGTAATAGTTTCTCTCCTCAGCTGGGAACCCTGTCCTGATTTCCTTATGAGAGCCTGCTTACGCGCATCATATCTTGTATCTCAGGTTGTCCTCCTTGGAGAGAGCGCCTATCAGCAAAGTTTGTGTTAAATTTTCTGTCCAGTCCACATGGATCCTTTTTTTTCCCCCTGTTCCTCTTCACCCCATTTCTTCTGCTTCACCCCATTTCTTCTGTCTCTATTTCATTCAGGCAAAAGAGCGACATCAAACTTGAATAAATCAAGGATGGATTCACCTTTTTTGAATAAGTAGATATTCTGCTGACAGACTGATCTCTTCAGCTTATGGATGATTTTCCAGTCTAGTAAAGGTAACCCCTCAGAACTCCATCATCAAAATGATGAAGTTCTCCTTTAGCACAACTTTCTTACATGAGCTTACTGAAAAATACTATTGCTAAGAACACTGCAGTAAATTCAAGGTGTTGGGCACTATCACTAATACTTGTTCAGAGATGTGATCTGTTTGCAACCTCTTTAGAATGTTAATAGGTTTTAGACTGAAATTCAAAGCATATTTGAGGAATATCATAATGTCAGCAAACACATCCTAGCAAGGGGTATTTAAATATTTGAAGCTTAGCTGCATAGAAGCAACATTACTTACATATCTGTATACACCTGAAGATTTGCATGCAATATATTAAATTGGGAGTCTAATTGCTTAGCTTTCATTATTCATATTTTTGCAGTGAACCTCACAGAGAAATTGTGCCTAGGTTTTTTGTCTGTATTTACAAATTGTAGAATTTAGCTAATTAAACTAAATGTCTTTACTAAGTGACTTGCCTCTAATTTACTGCAAAATTTGCAATGTGTTTATTGGGTTCCAGGGCATTTCACTTAGAGCACGCAAGCTTAGCAGGAGGACCTCTGAGTTCCTGCATAGATTCTGAAAGCCACACAGGTATTATTGTCTCTTTGTTTAACACCTGCATGTGTTTAATTTACCTGTCTCTTAATTTTTTTCTTTACCTTTTCTCTTTATTTTTGCATTCCAAACAAACTCCAGCTGCACACCTCATAAGCTGGTGTTATGAAGAGACACTCAAAAAACATTTAGGAATTCGCTAGGTGATCAAATATTTTAATGTGAGTACCTCATTGTATCTGAAATCTGTAGTATGTAAGGCTGTGTAGTAAGGTGTTAACACAGTTTGTACAGAATTAGTTGTCCAGTTTTCCTATTACTTTGACAGAAGAGAAATATGTATGATTCACTAAGCTGGAAATCAGTGTAGCACACTGCATGGGTTACAGCACATCACAGAAGGTGCAGTTCACATGAGTGTTAAGGTACTATTACCAAAAATTCTTTTCATATTCACATTTGGTTATTGAAAAGGAGCCATGTTTTTGTTGGTATTATTGGGCTTTGAAGGCTTTCTGAACTTTTCCCTTGAGAGAATTCTGTCCTGTTATTATTCTTCCTGCATTTCTACATGCCGTACTATGACTCACACTAAGAATTTCACGGCTTTTTTCATTTTATTGGCTCGATGGAGGAGTTGAATGGAAAAGGTTTGTTGGGCTAGGCTGAAGATTGCAGGTATTGAAACAGCCAGTTGAACAGCACTTAAACAGTTAAATACAAAATCGTGGTCCTGGAAACCCTGCTGAGCTATGGCCTAATCCCAAGGGGATCTGAGGGGATCTGAACTGTAAATGGACTCTAATTTCAACTACATGGAAAACCTTCTTGTATCTTGACAGTGATATCTTCTTGTCCAACTCACCTGATTGCTCAGTTAGGAAAAACACCCGTGTCCTTCTCAGACCTATTCAGAGATCAGTTTCATGTAAAATATAGTAATGGTCAACTGTCACCAGGTTAAAAAAAAAACCCAAAAAACAACCAACTCCAAGTAATTTCCTCAGTTCTTTCCCCTACCTTTATTCATTCTGTTTTCTTCCTTTATTTTTTTTTCCCAAGCTGTTTTCTACTTCTTGATTCTACTCTAGCTTGTCCCAGTCTGATAATCTGCTGTCGTCTTTGCTTCTTTGTGCTCTAGCCTCTGCCTCTGTTCTTTCTCTCTAGGGATGTTACCATTATGGATAGGCATCAAGTTATCTCCTAGCAGCTGGAGTCCAGAAGTGACTTGGAGAATCTGGTGGAAAAAAAGCATCTCCTTTCCCTAAAGAGAACCCAGTATATAACTTCCTCTTAGAGCACCACGAATGTAGCGAGTGTGATGGCTGTGCAAGTCCTGCACAGTACAGGAATACAGTCAGGGAAGGCGAATCTTTGCAGAATTTGCTGCTAAATGCTGACCTATGTTACTTCAGCATATGCAAACTTCATTTTTAATAGCTGTATAATATAGGAGGATCTTTAGGAAACGTGGAAAAGATAAGGCAGATCCTTATCTCTTGTCAGTCCTCTTTCAAGTTTCATGTTCTGCTGCAGGCTTTAGGACTTCTCTGTGAATTGGCTCTAAGAGTTTAATAGGGCATAAAAACATGTTTCTTTCTTGTTAGTTTTTTTTTCTGAAAAAAAATTGAGCATTTTTGCCCAAGATTTGTCTAAAACTCTAAGACATACTGCTTGCTTTAAGTTTTTCAAAATTAGTTGTAAGTGAAATAAAATAAGGGAGAATTATACACTTAGAGGTAACAATACTTGACACAAAAATTCTCTCCTGATTATTTCAAAAGCCAGGCATACTTTCACCCAGCACAATAACAGGACCATTCAAGTGCTTCCCCTGGGAGAAAAATCCTGTAGTGCTTTACCTCTCTTGAGATGAAAAAGAAACTGTACGAAGACTTCAGATAGAGAATGAGGTTTTTTTCCTGGACTAGTCTCGTGTTACAGTCATCTTGCAGTCTTGCTGCAGGTATACTAACTATGTAAACTACATTTCTATGCTTCATGTGGCAGTTTTGCCTTTGGATAGTGACTATACTGTTTTCTAAGCAGCTGATGAATTCAAGCAGCCAGCTGTATTCACTGAACTAGATGAGGTTTCACTAGCGTGGCTGTAAGCAGAATTTGACCGATAAAATGGTCTCTTTCTTCTCTGCAATATTGCTTGTGTCTGCTGGTGACAGGGTTGCTTGTTTTATCTCGGTGCTTTTATCTGTTCTACTCTCCACTAAGACCCTTCTTCCAAATGGCTCCATGCTTCCAGGCATATTTTAATAATTCATCACAAAAAGCTAGAGTAAGCAAGATAAATAACACAGCATGATCTATGGCTGTGCCTCAAAGGCAGGAAGCACAAATCGTGTTTAACCACATAAACATCAAGCTCTCATCTCACTTTACAGACAGGGAGGGAGCAGTACACTTGGTAAAAAAACCCAGCTAATCTATAAACACCTGACTTAATATAAAAAAAGAGAAGAAATGAATGGGAAAGTGCCTAAAATAGATGGTAATTATTTAAAGGAAACATTATTCAAAAATATAAAGGTGCATTCATGCGCATAACAGTTTTTAAAATATAATTCATTCACAGAACCAACTAAACATGTCAGTGGTAAATTTCAGCTCCATTTCTCTTATACTGTATTTTTTTGGCTTTCTGTGAAGAAAAACCTCAATAATTATTTAAGGTCTTTGTTAAAACTGAGGACTCTGCGTGTTATTCAGGATTATTTGTACTATTTTTGTAGAACTGGCTCATAAAAATATACCTGACTCTGCAACTACTTGACAGTTGAGCTCTCTTTCTTTGTCCTCCTCCCCTACTTGCTTCAAAGACCCTATTCATTCACCTTCTCAACTTCTTCAAATTCTTAGCAAATTCTTACTTCTATAACTGTCCCCACAACTCCTAGCTCTTTCTCTAAACTTTCTTTGGTGATAGAGTCTATCCATTCATCATATTTTTAAATATTTACCAAAATTTAATTATAAATTTAATAATTAATTTAATAAACTGTTCATGTGTTCCCTGTATGCTCCAGGGACAGCAAAGGCATAAGCATCCCCAAATACCCGGCAGTGGGAAGTGAAGCTATAAAATGGTAATGTGTGGAGGAAAAGAGGGCAGGTTTTTTGGGATACCAAATGGGAAAAAAGTGTAGCAGCTTAAAATGTTCATAATAGCATTATCTTCTGCTCTATGCCTTCTGTTCCAGCTTATGGATGAGACAAGAGGATTAGGAAACCATGGAGAGAGCAGGGAGATATGGTTCACTGTGCAGACACCAGGGAACAAACTCTGGCTATGATACAAATGCACCAGCACATGTGCCAGAAATGTCCAATAGCCTCACAGATCTTTAAGCTCCCTGACTTTTCTAGCACTTTTCTTCTTTCTTGGAGATTTGCAGAAACATTGATTCTCAACAATTCATCACAAATCTTGTGCTATGTCTAAAAAATTCCTTTAACTTAGGTGTTTGTATACAGCAAGTTTGCACTATGAGAATCTCTCTTCAAATGACACTTTTCCCTTGGCCCCAAGTACATTATTTGCACCTTTCTCTTCACATGCTGTATTTTTCCCTTAATTCTTTTAGTCTAATGAAGTTCCATTCATTTGTGCTACAGATTACTCACTAATTGAGTCATTGGCTCAAGACAGAGGACTGAGCAAACAGCTGCCTTTATGTATTTTTAAATAAGCCTGATAGTGTGGATCGATAAAGCTCTGTTCATTCACCGGGACTTTTGATCTCTCCATCAACTGTAAGTTGTGCAGAAAAATCTGTGATACCCATGGACATTCTCACATTGGCAATTAGAGGGTTTGATACAGATGAAGAACAGCCATGATGAGAAGGACTTGGGGTGCTGGTGGAAGAGAGGTTGGACATGAGCCGGCGACGTGCATTTGTATTCCAGAAACACAATTGTATCCTGGGCTGCATCCAAAGCAGTGTGGCCAGCAGGGCAAGGAGATTCTGCTCCTCTGCCCCACTCTGGTGAGACCCCACCTGGAGAGCTGCATCCAGATCTGGGGTCACAGGAAAGACATCAACCTGTTGGAGCAAGTCCAGAGGAGGCCACCAAGATGATCAGAGGGCTGGAGCACCTCTCCCATGGAGAAAGGCTGAGAGAATTGGGTTTGTTCAACCTGGAGAAGAGAAGGCTTTGGAATGACCTAATTTCAGCCTTCCAGTACCTGAAAGGAGCCTACAAGAAAGATGGAGGGAGCCTATTTACAGCGGCATGTAGTGACAGGACGAGGGGGAATGGCTTCAAACTGAAAGAGAATAGGTTTAGATTAGATAATAGGAAGAAATTCTTTACTGTGAGGATGGTGAGGCACTGGAACAGGTTGTTGAGAGAAGCTGTGGTTACCCCATCCCTGAAAGTGTTCAAGGCCAGGCTGGATGGGGCTCTGAACAGCCTGGTGGAGTGGAAGGTGTCCTTGGCCCTAGCAGAAGGGTTGGAACTTGATGATCTTAAAGGTCACTACCAAGCCAAACCAATCTATATCATTTAAACAGTATGAATTTGAACAGCGCTCAGAGGGGTTAACACAAGGTGAATGTTTCCAGCACTTTTGTTTTTTACACCTTAGTGATCTTACTTGAGAGTGCCAAGTATTCTTATTGATCAGTAACCATATAATGTACAGTATTATTCATGTAACTACCAAATATAATAATTGCTGAAGGAAGTTGTGTTGGGTTTGCATGGCCACGTTTTGGTAGCAGGGGAGCTACAGAGGTGGTTTGATACCTAAAGATTTTTAGCCTTTTTCATATTTGTAGCTTTGTAGATTTTTAATATATAGCTGTATAGCTTCAAGTACTTTTCTTGCTCACGGTTTAGTTATGTGTGCATATAGCCATATTTGCGCGCCCGAAAGCTTCATTAAAGCATTGCTTCTTATCTTACCGCTCTTAATACTGTCTGGAAAGGTTTTGTCCCTTGTTTCCAGGCAACAGTTGCTGTGAGAAGCTGCCAGAAGCTTATTCCATGTCCAACAGAGTCAATGCCAGCCAGCTCCAAGACTGACGTGCCACTGGTCAAGGGTGGGCCAATTAGAAATTATGGTAACCCCTCTGTGACAACATATTTAACGATGATTAAAAAAAAAAGTTGTTGCACAGATATAACTGTGGCCAAAGACGAGTGGGGTGAAAATATGTGAGAGGAACAACTGTGCAGATACCAAGGCCAGTGAAGAAGGAGGGGCAGAAGGTGCTCCAGGCACTGGAGCTGAGATTCCTCTGCAGCCCATGGTGCAGCCCATGGTGAAGCAACTGTGCCTCTGCAGCCCATGGAAGAACACAGGGATCCAGCTATCCGCCTGCAGCATGTGGAGGAGCCCCACGCCAGAGCAGATGGATGCCTGAGAGGAGGCTATGATCCTGTGGGAGGCTTGTGCTGGGGCAGGCTCCTGGCAGGGACCTGCAGCTCTTGGAGAGAGGAGCCCATGCTGGAGCAGGTTTCCTGGTAGGATTTGTGACCCTGTGGAGAACCCACGCTGGACTAGGCTGTGCCTGAAGGACTGTATCCTATGGAAGAGTGACCTACATTGGAGCAGTTTGTGAAGAACTGTTTCCTATGGGATAGACTGACACTGGAGAAATTCTCAGAGAATTGTCTCCTGTAGGAGGCACCCCACACTGGAGAAGGGGAACTCGTGGAACAAACTGACCACAACCTCCATTACCTTTCTCCCTGCTCTGCTGCAAGGAAGGAAGTCGAGCTTGGGAAGGAGGGAGGAGTGGAGGGAAGGTGTTTTTAAGGTGTGTTTTATTTCTCATTATCCTGCTCTCATTTTGTTAGTGATGAGTTCCATTGATATTCCCAGTTCGAGTCTGTTCTGCCTGTGAAGGTAATTGGGGAATAAACTCTTTCTGTCCTTATCTCAACTCATGAACCTTCTGTTATATTTTCTCTCCACTGTCCAGTTACAGAGGCGAGTGATTGAGAGGTTTTGGTGCGTGTCGGGTGTCCAGCCAGGGTCAACCCCCTACTTAAAAATACACATTTGACAGGGAGTTATTTGAATGTGTCTATTGTCATTGTTACCTTTTCTGTGCTCTTTTTGTGGCAAATGTTCCTCTGCCATATCACAAGTCCCATCCTCCTGTGTCTCTTCCATCTGCAAAATGAAATGTACAAACTCACAGGACTTGGGACAGAAGAACAGAAAAAAATTCCTTTTCTGGTAAAATTGTGCTTAGTGTGAGAAGAAATCTTTAGTTAATATTTTATGCAGTAGCTAAATTCTTTTCCTGATCTGTTTCAGATAATTAAGTGCTGCCTACAATGTAAACTATGGGATTAGACAGCAGGCATTTGCTTCAGGTAGTCATAAACTCTTTCAAAAGACTTTGAAATATCAGTATCAGTTAAAAAGTTTTAGTGGAAAGTTAGTTACTGTGGAGATTTAATGGAAATTTTCAATACGGTGCCTTTCTTCAGAGAATGATATCAAGTTATCATTCAGCTGTGACAGAAGATAGTCAACTGGATGCCTCCAAGAGGCACAAATCCTCTTCTGAAGCCCGTGTGTACTGAAATTATGCTGTAACACCCTGTGCTGTTTTCAGGACAGTGCTGGTTTTGTCAGACTCCTCATTTCCTGCATACATGACATACCTGCCAAGGATTCCACTTGGGGCAAAACCATCCTGCATTTGGGTTTTTCATCTCTTCCCCTGGCAAGCCTTTCTTAAATTTCGTATGATTTTTGTTGACCCTACTGTTATCATGTTAATTTATTCGTTTCTTACTTGCTTTCCATACTTCTAAAGAAAGATTTTCAACCATCTGAATAATTGCTAAGAGAATGAGTGGTTGTTGCATGTTAAACATCCAGATGAAATGAGTTAGGAATAGACATAGTCCGATGGAAGAGATCTGAAATTTGTGAAATCATTTAATTTAGAGAAATTTTAATTAAAAAATGTAACAGTAATCAGCTGACATTAAATGAATGCACAAAATATGCTAGTTCTTTATTTTTTTTCCCAGCATATGATGCACATAATATTTTGACAGTTAGCAAATTGTTGTTTGCTAGCTCTTTAAGGAATATACATATGAGGATATATACGAATTATTTCCAAGAGCTAGGAAATATTTACAGTGGTTTACATACAATATTTCACATGAGTAATTCTTTCCTTTTTATCTGTGATGTTCTCAGAAAAGGTACATTTCACTCTGGTTTATCTTCCTGCTGACTTAGCTGCAAGAAGATCATGGTAGAATAACTGATCAATACTAATGCACATTTTAGTGACAATACCATCAGAGGAAAGGAACCATAGGTGGTCCCTGATGCTATAAAATGTTGATTTGGATACACTTACATGATACTGCAAGTTTATGATGGAGTTTCTAAAGTTTTTTATGTTTTAATAGCGTATTGCTTTTTACAGCACTATTTGTTTTTACCCCAAAGGGACATAAGAAAGAAGACACTTTAGACTTTTCTTTAAAATACGTAAAAAAACATGTTGAAACTTTTGGAAATTTTCAAAGAGGTTTTTGTCAAAACAGGAGAAAACACTGTGGAAAATAGCCCTTTTGTTGGGAATATCTCATGCAATCCTGTAAAGGTATTTAGTCTGCTTCTTCATGTTTTCATCACCTCCTGTGAGGCCCTTTTTGTGAGAGTTAATTGCAGCAGAGAGGTACTGAAATGCAGTGCTGATCTGCTACACGTAGACTGCTATTCAGTGTGTAATTCTGTGAGAAGTGGTAAAAATATTTTACTGATTGTTTTAACATTCCAGTGTAACAAAAGTGTTATAAAGTTACAAAGAAAAATCAGTTTTGTTCCAATCCATGTACATTGCTATGTAAACATTGTTTTTGGTGATCTGGTTTTCATTTTGCCTTTAAGAGCTATGAAGGAGAGAGGGGTGAGGAAAAGGTGTTTTTAAGGTCTTTCGTTGCTTCTCATTAACCTGCTCTGATTTTGTTAGTAATAAATTTAATTAATATCCCCAAGCTGAGTCTGTTTTACCAGTGATAGCATTTGGTGAATGATTTCTCACGGTCCTTATCTCAATTCATGAACCTTTTGTTATATTTTCTCTTCCCTGTCCGTTTGCAGAGGGGAGTCATAGAGAGGCTTTGGTGGGTGCTTGGCATTCAGCCAGGGTCAAACCACTGCAGCTACTTTTATAAATAAACAATCATTTTTGTTGCTTTAATTCCCAAAATCGATAACTATCCTTCACATGCATTCCTGTTCATTGATACTTAGGATGGGACTTGATGCAAAAGGCTGAGTCAACACTCACAAAATAGGGAATCACATTTTCTAGGTCATTGTGTCCTTTCTTTAGAAGAGCCAAGACGATCACCCTCGACCAGATGTTTGACTTTCAGTCATCAAAATTTCAGTGAAACATCTCCCAGGCACAGCACATAACCTGCATTCTTGTGGCCTTTTAGACCTTTGGTTTCAAAGTTGATCCATTCTATGCAGTCCGTAAGAATTCGGCTACAAAGAGATTTCTTCATAAGTTTGAGTTCCCCTGATTGAAAGTCCAGTCCAGTGGAAATGAGTCCAAGTAGGTGAAGCGAGTGAAGGTGCACAGACCACACAGCTGCTCTCCTGACCAGACTGTTTTAGAGTCTGTCTGAGAGAGGCATTATTCATGGTATGTAGCAATGCACACACAACTGAAGTGCCATTTCTGATTTCATTTTTTCTAAGCATATGGTTTTGACAGTCATATTCATCAGGTGATTTTTATGAGTTTTAGGTATTGTGCTGGCATGATTTTTTCAAACAGATTGATTTATGAACAGTATTTGATGAATTTTCTGATTTTCCAAGGTTCTTACATCAAAAAGAAAATTGATATCTTCAAGCTGGCCATTCTAATAATATTTACCTAAAAAGAGGCCAGTTTTTAAAGATCATGAAATTAACATTACAGCTAAGCATTGACTTCTATGTCAACTGCAAAAATATTCATTAACATGGCAGTTTTTATTTTTATTTCTGGTCGGTTTCTTTCACATTATAGCTTAATTTGACTCTATGTAAATAATGCCGAGCATAAAAGGCTATTACTAACATGGTGAAAAATGTTTCCTAATTTAGTACCTTCCAAGAGATTGATTTGGATGTGTCTATGCATTTTATTAAAGGTAATGGCACCAATGTTTTTGATCCTGAGATTAGTTTTGGAATGATTTTCAAGCACTTTTTAGAACATCTTATTATCATCTCTCTAATTGTGCTTCTCCATTGCTGGGATGAAACATCAAACATTACATGCATGTGTTCATCTTTGATCATTTTGCTTGTTTATTTGATGGTCAGAAGACATGAATCCTGTTCTATTTTGCTATGTTTTTATTATGTTGTCACACCAATTGTAAAGGGATATATCTGTTTCATCATTTTTCAAAAGGTTAATGTGACCATTAATCTCTCTTGAATATGTGCTACACACAGTATCTGCTTTATTGCATACCTGTTACAGAAACAAAGCTTTGCACATTTGATCAAAACCAAACAGATTATCTTTCCCCTCATACTCTCAAGACCCCTTGTTTGCCTGTACAATTAATGTAACTATTTTTGTTGTGATCCCTTTAGTATTTTCAGTGAATTAGCTACCAGGTACTGCAAGAGCATCTAGATGACAGAATAAATAGTTACGCACATTTCCTTCTCTACCAGCCATAGCCTAGTTTAAATTGTGCTAGCAGTGAAGCTACTTCAGTGGAAGAGACTTTTAATTTGTAGACTTGACATTTGATATTTCTTTGAAGGCAGTAACAGGATTTGCAGTTTTCTTCTTTAATAATGGTGTCTCAGAGGAAAAAAAAAAAAAGGCTTCACTATGTGGAGCATTGGCAGATGCCAGAAACCCTCAGATAAGGCTCTTCCATGGTCCATTTCCATCTCTGGGCACCTAACTCTGTTTCTGAGTAATGGAAAATGTTGTAAGGCACCTGAGGTTATCTATTGCAGGTGAGATAGAGAGCTGCAGCAGTAGGTGGTAAGAAGACCTGGAGCCACCTTGTAGTGATATAATGGGTGCTGTCTGTAGAATGCCTGTTACCTGCAAGAATGGATTTAGTTTATGAAAAATCCATCAGTGGGTGCTGGAGACTTGGCAAGAGACAAGCCAAATAAACAAATAAAAAACGGCTCTATGGAGCATCAAAGGAACTACAGTGAATTTGGAAGGGAGGGCACTCTCCAAAGAAGTGAGCCATTGGTGCAGATATTTGCAAGGTGTATTGCACAGAACTGTGTGCTACCTCACAGATGCGACAGCTTAGGGGCAGAGCATAGTTTAATCATGGCTGCATGCAGTAGCCACAGGTTTATGAGCTCTGCTGGGAGGATTCTACAAGAGTGTCTGCTTTTCTGTTTGTGGACAGTTGTAATCTTTTGCACCCCAGCCGGGTCTTTTGTCAAACCAGTGCAGATGCTTTCTTATCTTATTTTACTGCAGTAGTATTGTGCTTAAATCATCTACTCTGTAGATGCCTTGCAACATTGGCAAGAAAAAACCTTATCTATTCTTGCTTAGGTAACCACTGGGAATGGCAAAGCAATATGTTCATTACTTGTTTTGCAATCCTTTTTTTCTTCTAAGTATTCTGTTTCCATCAAAATGTAAATAATACTTTGTTTTACATTGACCATGTGAGCTTTTAAAAAGATGACTCACAAATACTTAGATCTATTTAAATATATTTTCATCTAGTTGTTAAAGGTGTAGGAGAATTGCAAAAATACTTAACTCAGGAAGGAGAAAATAGCACAGTTGATCCATACCTGACAGATAGTACCAGCCAAAATAATGTTGTTCAGGTTTTCCTATTAGAAAGCTCAGCTGGCAAAGCCTACTCTTAGGAACAAGAAACAAAGTCAAGTACAGCATCTGCCATTCAGATTTGGAAGGTACATCAGTACTTGCTCTGGGATGTTGAACTGGCTTGTCAGTTTATAAAGAAACGGCCAAGAAATTGCACTATGTATTACTACAGTATTAATTAAAGATAATGAAAATATTCAGATATTCAAAGTTATCTTCTTAGCAAGAGCCGTATTTGTGACACTGAGCAAAAGATTCAAAACTTCAGGCTCCTTTCCAAATCAAGTTTGTTGTATTATATTATATTCCTTCATAAGCTAAAAACGGGAAGGATCTTTTCTGTGCTTTTCAGTATTTTAGTTGCTTTGCAAGCATAGTAAGCATGATATGCCTGCATATCCATAAACACAAAAGGGAGGACATGTCATCAGCATTTTCAGTCTTATTTATTACCAAGAATGTCATAGGGATTAGCGAACTAAGTAAATCTATGCTATTATGAGTAAACGTTTCAGATCCTGCAAGAAAATATTCTTTTTTTTTTTGACTGCTTTCTCCTCTTGCTAGTCCTCCACAATAGACTCAGTTATGATTAATTCTTCATCTCAGCTATCTATTTCATTCAGAATCCCAAGGGTGTCTTGTAAAGGCTAGATTCAGAGTTGCTTAAGATTCACCCTGGAAAATGTAAAAAGAAACAGAAAACATATCTACTATCCAACCTGTTTTATTCCCTGAAGGGGTCACTTTCTGATCCATGAGTTGTTTTTCTTTCTCTTTCAAACAGAGGAAGTCATTAATCCTGAAATATATCTTTAGTTGCCTTGTGCAGTGCAACAGATCCAGACAATCGAATGCCTCTTCAAGTCTTCAGCCTGTGTTCCAAGAAAGCATTAGGACACAATGATCAAGTTCAGCCATGATACTTACCCTTTCAGTAACTTCTCTTTTTTTTTTAAACAGAAAAAAGTAAAGAGAATATTTATTGCAGTATGATATTCCCAATATGAAAAAGTCCTACAATTTCTTATGACCTTTGTTAATCCTATTAGAATTAAATTAACAATTATTTTTTTAAAAAGAGCATTAAAGACATTTTCCATCTGAGGAAGATGGAAGAGATCTAAGCCAGGATTTCCTGATGCTTGATATTCTGGACTCTCAAGAGTTTCCTTCATGGATGGAAAACATTTGGGTGAATGGGAAAATAAATTGTAGAGTCTTCTTCCAGTTAACTCAAGCCCCTTGAAAATGAACAGCAAAAAGACCAGGTTTTGCAGATTGGCTATGAAATATTAAACATCAGAAAAACTGACCCTGAAAGCACTATCATTCTTAACTGTCATTTTGGTGGTTTTTCCTGCTTTTACTTTCCCCTCTATATTTAAAGCTTTGATGAAGAGGAATGAAAGGATAGACCTAAAGACAGATTTGCTGATGGTACAGCAATCAAGTCAAATCTTTATCAAAGTGACATCCAGGAGAATGCACTGAAGATCAGTTAACAATATTGCAAAATACTTCACACACATATAGTGCTGCAGTGCAGAGAATGATCAGGGACTGGCTGTCGCAGAAGCAAGGTGAACACTTCTGATCAACTCGTTGGCCAAAAACCCAATAATTTTCTTTTTTCACCTGGAAGTTAGAGAAAGTCTATGTTTCTTTTTAAGACTAAGAGGCTAGATCTGATACTGCCTTTTTTATTATTTATTCTTTATTTTTACTCCACTCTGGACATGCCAATCACTTCTAAAATTCCAAACTGATTTTACAATTCAGTAATGGAGAATGCTTCATTTTTATTAATCGAACAAAAGGAGCGCTCAGTACAGGAAAAGTACTTCCAGTCCAGCCCAACTCTGGTGCTTTTTGATTGCTCCAGGAGATGTTCTTTGGATGAAAGCTCCTGTCAAACTCGATAAAATGACTGACAAGGCCAAATTGGCATGCATTAAGGGAAATGACAAGAGAGAAGCTTAATCATGCCTGTACCAATAGATTGAAGCTATTTCGGTGATCACACTGCCATCCTGTGTGTGTCAGTAAGGCTTCACTTTCATCTCTGTAGAAAAAGCTATGAGGCAAAAAGGCAACTGGCCTTGATTGCATGCCGAGAGAGGCTAAACAGAAAAGTAAAGCTTTCCTGGCACTGAGAGCATAACTGGTCACACTAATACACTCTATTGTGTTCCACAAAACAAATGGGTAGATTCTAGCAAAATGCAGGAATTAATTCTTTTGCATGAAGAAAGCTTTGAAGTATACCCCTTGGCTCTCTTAGTCCCCATCCCTGACCCAGTTCTGACAGAAAAGAAGTCAGTGGTAAGTGTGGAATGGTAGATGAACAAAAACCAGCTGAGTAACCATCAGGTTGCTTAAATATAATGACTGTTACTACAATACTATTACTACAACTGATATTAGATATAAGCTGCTAATTAAGGAAAGGTTAGCCCAGTTCCCTTTTATAGCTTCAAGTGGGTTCGCTGAACATCCATCCATTAAGAATTTGGGTTTCTCCATACCCACAGCCTATACTGAAGGCTCAAAAACTCCCTAATGAGAATTTTTTAGCAACATAGCTGGCAAATTTTTAGCTTCTTGGGTCAGTATTGGAAATGCAAGAGCCCAGCTTGCAGATAAATCTCCTGAGTGTCTCCCATTGTCATGTCGATTTTTTTAGATTCTAATGTGCAGGACAGTCACGATAGCAGCATTATTCTGAGAAGCTGGAGTCTGTCAACCATACTACGAGACAGCTTTGGAAGCAGGTTTTATTCCATGGAGTACAACTGGATACCCTTGGAGTATAGGTGGGTGAACTCTAGGGCCAAGTTACCTTCTCAAATATTGGTTCTCTGTTTTCCTTATTTTCCTTAAGTATTGGTTAGCATTGTTATTAGAGAAAAATAATCTCCACAGGACCTATGCTTTCCTCCAACCCTTTGCTAAATTCATAGGAGAGTTGAAAATGCTAAAGAAGTAAGAGTTCTCTGTGTTTTGAAAGACAAAAGGATGCTGTTGTGTCACACAGGAGTTTATCTGGAGTTCTTAAACCAAGTCTCAGTCCTCCATGCACAGACATGAGAGATAGAATCACAGATAGGAATTCTTTGCTTTTTTCAGTTTTGTTTTTTTTATGTCTCATTACCACAGGGTTGGGGCGCGAGGTGGGGGAGGCAGAATGTTGGTGGATTCCTCCTATTACTCCTCAGTCCATTCTTGTATTTCCTACCTTTATTTATCTGTTTGCAAATTTCTTCCCTTCTGTCCCTGATCTAAGTGTGATTCCCATTCTTTTATTTCTTCTTTCCTTAGTGTTGCCTACTGTAAGAGACACTTCATGCATTCAGAGGTATGATGCCTCTTTCTTATATTATGTCATCAATGCTTTTTACTTACCATATCTTCAACCCCTCTTTCCACTTTATCAACAAATTCCCTTCTTTCTAGATACTATGGACTTTGTCACAGTTTGGCTCCTCAGCTTCCTGCTTTCATTTTTTTTTTTTTTGACTTTTACTTGTGGGTTTTTTTTTCTATTATTTTTGGCCTGATGTCATTCATTAAGCTGACTCCCCTTTATGGCACGGGATTGTCTTTATCTCTTTCTGCAAAACTGCAGAATTCTTCTGCTGGATGGTGGCTATTGCAACATCTCTCTCTGATATGTTTTTTGTTCTTTCCTACCCTAACTAATGTGCCTCATTTTCTATTCTCACTCCAGTCACCATGGCTTTTTGCTGCACATTTTTAATAGTATTAAGATCCCCAGGAGGTTTCTTAAGTCTGATTAGAGCCATGAAGTGTCTGATGTATTTGTGAACTACAGTGCTATTAAAAACATATTTGCTATATATTATGAAAAAAGCTATGTCGAATTATAAGAAAAAAATCTTTGTCTAAGATACAGCAAAAAACCCCGCCCCAAATTCTTTTCACATGACATATAATACGTGTGTAGTAAATTAATAGTGAGCTCTTTATTAAGACAGAACCAGCTTTCAAAGGCGACAATCCCTAAAATCTCTATGCATTAACAGTTACGTGCATGACTCACTTATTGCTGACAACCTGAACTGTAGCAGGCTCATACAAAGACAAGGCTTTAATAATGCTCAGTAGGATTAGGCTATTAAAAGTCTTAGTTGATGTCTCTTTTATGATTAGGATTTTCAACAGAACTTGGGAATTTTGGATTATGTGTCCCACCAAAACTCAAGACCAAAGGGATTTGGCTGACATTCTGCCACTTCGACATTTACCAAATTCCCAATCCTATAGAGTCACCGTAAGTGTTAACAAGTACTTAAATGAAGTTCAGGTTTCACTCATGGGTCTTTTTCTTTCATGAACCTTAATTGGCTGTGAATCAGAGCTATTGAACAATGGCAATGAGAAATCAATTACTTATTATAATAAGGTATGGTGTGTGAGACAGAGGCAGATCCTACCCTTTCATTTTATGCCTTCCTACATCCCTCAGGTTTATTTTTCACTTATAAACACACAGACATAATAAATTCTGTGGATTCAGAAAGGCACAGACCAGACTCAGAGAAGTCCCTTTAAAGTGGTAACCAAATCTACCCAACACATATCAAGTTTAATGAATTAGCTAATAATATAACTTAGTAGGTGGTAAATGAGCTAATAAAATATGTAATATATTTCTATGTTGGAGTCCAAAACAAGTGTTAAAATAACATTTACCGCTATGTTTGTAGTAATTTGTATAAGCTGCCTGGCAGGAGGTGAGTGTGCTGCACTATTACAAAAATTATAACAGGAAAAATCTCATTATTTGTATCTGGCATGAAAGGAAGCCTGTAAATTTTTCCCACAAAATGTGCTTTATGAAAAAGTGACTAAGCAAAAAGGTCAGCATTGCATATTAAAATTTAAAGCCCAAGAACTAAAAACAACATTATCCTGTGACTCAACAAGGACTGGAGTAATTGATCATATTAGTCAACGATCAACAAAGAGAGTAAAAGTGGAACATTGTATGCTCTGAAAAAGTAATAAAATTAATAACATAATGTTGATTTGAGTAATTTTTGCTGATTCCACAGAAATATAAAACAAAATTTAAATTGAATCCTAATTAAAAAATCTAAAAGAGAGAGTTATAACCTATGACTGCAGATTCTGCAGGAGTTGCTTTGAAATGTATTAAATGTCATGTAGGGAAATGATCATGCTGGGCTTCTTTCTGCACATTGACTTTAATGGGATTGCATTTGGGTAAGCAATCAGGATCGAGCAGCAAATGCAGGATACAGCTCTGGTTGGTGGCAGTGCCACTCAGCTCCAATCCCACAGCTACTCAGATAGATCTGAGAAAAGAGCTCTCAGAATTTTTTACCAGTGTAACAAGTGGAAATATGCTCAATTCTTTTGAACAAAGGGTCAGGTAGGTTAATATTTAATTGAACCTGCCTTGACTATTAATTCCTGGAGATACCTACTCAGGAAGACATATACAGAAATATTTAAATATAGTCCCATTCCAAGAGGCATTTAAGCATGCACCACCTTTGAGCTTAGTAACTCCACCTGTGTAAGTGGTCTCTTCTGCTCCCTTTATCCCACAGACTGCTTCAGGTGGGACTTTTTGTGGATGAAGGTGTAAAATGTAGAATAGCATCTCAAAGTGAGTCAGCCATGCTCCTTTGGGGTGGAGGAATGCTAACAGCCGTTGAGCTGTGTAAGAAAGACAGTAGCTAGAGGTCAGGTGCTGAAAATATTCCATTTTGCTTGGGTTTCTTTATGCTACACCCAGCATATCTTGTTCAGTTTTGGGCTACTTGGTTCTAGATGGGGGTTTGTTTAGCCTGGGAAAAAAGTCTGTAGTAACAGCCAATTGTTTTCCTCCAGTGCTTAGGAGCTCAGGAAGAACTGTGACCAGGCTTTTCAGATAAGTACAGTGAAATAAATAATCCCAGTCACAACAGAGGCAAGAGGACAAGTTTGTACTTTTATATTTGAAATATATTTTTCATTATGAGATTGGTGAAGTATTGAACAAAGTGACACAGAAAGGTACTGGAGTTTCAGTACCTTCTTTTAATTTTCTGAAGATATCAAAAATTTCACAGCACAGAGCTATTTTGAAGTATGAAAATAGCACAGAGCTATTTTGAAGTACGAAAATAGATTTTTAATATAATTACTAGTATTTATTGTGCAATTAGGTAATTGCAATCTTCTCTGAGTCTTTTTAATGTTTAAGAGAGATAGATTTGCATCTTTCCACTATCTGTAAATTGTACTCAGATATTCTAGTATAGATTTTGGTTTCAGATGTTCATGTTATCACTTTACTGGTTTAGAACATGCCAGTGGGTTTCTGGAGTCCCAGTATATAGCTAAAGCAATGTCCAGAAGGTATAATTCAAGATCATAAAACAGCATACTTTGTACAGACCTCAAAATGTAGATTTTCATAATTTACATGCCCCTTTAATTCTCAATTTTATTTTATGTTCTATTGAAGAATAAATATTGATTATTGTGAGTTTTCTGTAATTGCAAGTCATAAATACTCAAAAACTCAGAAGACATTTAATAAGGAATAAGAAACTGGACCATTTAGGAGTATTGAATTGGAATATTGGAATTATTTTTAGCTGGAAAACTCAGGTTGAGATTGATTTTGAAATATCTTTAGTGTAGAACAATGTAAGGGTATTCTACTGAGGAACATGTGAACATAATGTTATTGAGATTCTCATTAGAGTTGTAAATGTTGTTACAAAATGAACTTGCTTCTATTCCTTTCACAAGTTAAGACCTATGATTCATAGAAAAGTATTTTCAGTAAAAGAAAATAGTAAAAGCATTGGTTAGCTTTTATTTGACTCATATTTCCTCTCAGTATAATAAATTTTGGTTCTTCTTTATGGCTAAGATGTCAAGTGCCTTTTAAGACATGCTGTAAATGCTGTGTATCTTTATATAACCTTCATGTAATAATTTCTTAATACTCTTGTAGATGAATAATTACATGATTTATGAAAAATATATTGAGGTCATTTGATAATACAACTTGTTATTAATATAGGAATATTGATACCAACTGGAGAAAGTAATTACCTGGCAACACTTAAGCAAATTCCTTCCAAGCACAGCAAGGCCAGAATACTCTTTCCAGAGGACGTTAATACTGTTTCAGAATTTGAGAGGATTTATATCAGAATCTAGTAGTTTTTCTTGAAATAAAAGAAAAAAAAGCAGTTATTAAACCCAAATAAGATGAGACAGCTTGCACAGAATATTAAATGAGTAAAAGAAAAAAAATCAGCTAATACTTAAAAGATATCTGGACTTTTGAGGAAAAAAAAGTTTTACTCACTCCAAAAGACTAATTTTAAAACACCTAGGTAAAACTGACATGGATTACTGAAGTTGTAGTATAGCAGAGAAAGCAATTCCTGTGAAACACCAAGTTGTTCAGTGATCATGTGTGCTCAGAGCAGAGGCATAAGCCAAGATTTGGTGAAAAGAAAGAGACAGGACAATTCAGGAATCTTGCTCTTCAAAGACTTGCCTGATTCAAGGCAACTTCTTACATGCCTTATGTGCCTTTTCTAGGTAATTTACTTGACTATTTTCTTTGGCTTTTTAGGAATTATTTTTAGGCTACAAACCCTAGAACTGCTAAAAGATATTCAAGGTGTCTAGTCTCCCTAAGGCAAAGCTAACTGACATAAAGGAGGTTTCCCTATTTATTTCTTGCTTTAGCTATTTTTAGTGATCATTTATATGGCAGGCAAGACAGTCATGTCCCACACCCCCTAGGACAGACACTTCTGTGTTTTTTTAAAGTTTTTTAATCCAATGTATGAAAGGACCCTGGAATTCTTTTTTGATTGTTTTGTGGGTTTTTGTTTTTCTGTTGTCTATTTTGTTTTAAATTTTCACTTTTTAATGTAATAATGCTAGTGCTAGTATTGATAATTTTGATTATTTCACTTCTTTCAGCCATGACAGCCCTAGGGCTGGGCAATAGAAATAGTGGAGTTACCATTTGGTGATTGCTTCCACAGAGACAGTAAACAAGAGCTTAACCCTGCCTTTTCTCAAAACTGCTGGTAGCTGTTTTTAAGATAAACTTGTGTGACATTTAGCTAGAGACATATAGTAAGCAAAATTGTATACGTGGTGACAGGGAAGCTCATGGAAGAAAAAACCCTTACTAGGGATTTACTCATTGAAAACAATTAGAGCCCTTGTTCCTTAAATGAATAGACAGAACAGCTGTTAAGAGAGAAGGATGTCAGTGGCAATAGAATCGAAACAATGGACAGTAATTTCTGGCAACAAGGAAAAAGGAGTTGTTCTTTCTTGTTTCAGTCTATTAAAATCACCCTGGAAAAAGTACTTTGGAGTTTTGTTTGTGAAATAACCCTTCACTAGTAGAGAATGAAGAGCAGAAAATAGGCAAAAGGATGTAACAGGTCTTATGAGTTTTTAATTAAATGAGATTAAAGTTGAGAGGAGATATTTTTGTTTTTGAACCACACTATTTAGACTTGTGATGAATGAACTACAATGTAACCTTTAATGACAAGGAAATATAGTGGAACAAAAAAATTTCCCTTCTGCCTATTGACATAGCTAGATCAATGTTTGATTAGTTCACAGATGGTAATTGAATTAAAGCTTGGAAGTGCAATGGATAGAGCATTGATTTTTCCTGTTGATTAATCAAGAAGCAACAATTTAGATGCTGAGAGAGAAGAAAAAGTTTGCCAGAAAGTATAATTGCTACTAAAACACACGTTGTAAGGCAATGACAAAATCAATAGAAGACTGAAGCCGTGCAAGTCGGGTTACATCTAATTGCTCAAGATTATGCGGTCTAAATTCAGTATTGGCTGTACACTACCTACAATCTCATTGATTTCTGCATGGAATTTGTTCTGGTACCTACAGAACACTCTACTCTTTTTTGTTTTCCTTTCTCACCAGGGGTCTTCCCCTGCAGAAATCAATAGCAGAACTCACATTAAATCGCAATAATGTATGGTCATGGAATATTATACTGAGCATCAATAAGAGACAGTTGAATGAAAAATGGGAGAAACAATTGATAATAATGGCAGTTGTAATGATGAGGCTGTTTCTTTGCTACATTAGTTGCCTGGTTTTAATCCAATAGAAAAAAATATATCAGTTTACATACAGAGGCCTATGATAAGAATCGAGACTTGAATAAAGAATCCAGGAAAGCATATCTGTGTATTTTTAACTTCAGCTGTGTAAGTAAAGTCAGTAAAAGTCAAATGATGGTTCATTCAAGTATAAAATTAAGGATATGTAAAAAGATTTTTTACTTGATCAGTTGAAATATACAAAATACATAACTACTCAAATATTTTATGCAAATGTCCTTCTAAAGCTTTATCTTTTTCTCCATGTGCCTGTGGATTTATAAAGATGTCCATTTTGGAGAAGCAGCCCACCATTTGTGCTTTTCTGAACTCGTATTTTTTTGAGCAAATGCATCATATTTTAATTTTCTTTCTTTTACTGTTCCAGAGAGCTCAACATTTACTGTGTGATGAGAGTCAGACAGTACTTACAATGTGGTTTTGTTGTCCCCACACGCCTTTCAAAATCTGTCCAATATCAGGATTTTGTATTGCTCCCTAAGTTGCCATTTAGGCTAGTCTGTGCAATTGTCGAACTTTGTAGCTGAGTGACATTTAGAGATGAATACTTCTAATGTATCCACATAGTGTACTTTGCTTCCCTATTGGAACTATAAAGACACTCCTTTATTATGCTTTAACATATAATCATTATCAAAACGGGCTTCATTTAAAGAAAAGTACTTTCAAAATCCAAAGCTTCAGATATAATTTGCCAAAGCCTCAGTGGCTAAATGAAAATACGTCTGCCTGTCTATTATACCAGATGTCCCATTAGAGATATGATAGCTCTTTTCAATCTCAGTGATTAATATACTGTGACATCTATAGATGGATGGGAATTGAAGCTGATTCTATGTTAGAGGATACTATCTGGTAATTTAGGATATGCATCTATCTCTCCATATACATGCACGCGCACCTTTTACATATGCAGATGTAAATGGAGTTCTAGCAGATGTAAATGGAGTTCTATTCATTTGGCAAAATTTAATTATAATTAGAAATATTTTAAATCTGTCTTGTTTTTTAACATAGTAATTTTCCTCTAGACATTACCCTGCTTTCACTCGCTAGCCTTCTGAATACCATCTATGCTTATATACATCCTACATTTCACTGAAATTGAACCATTGCCACTGGAAGCCTCCAGTCCGTGAATGAGGACTTACAAGTTTGAAGGCAAGTATTTTTTCCCATGTCACAAGAAATTAACAGTTTTATCATGGCCATGGAAAATGAGAGATGTGGACCCTGGCTATTTAAAGAAAATGAGTTCTTTTGAAAGAGTAAGCAAAATCTTGGTCAATTATATCAACCAACATGGAAATTTAATGCGATCAGAAGTATTGTTTAATTGGGCCAGCTGCAGATCTCCAAACAGAAGATATCACATAACCAGCATTATGCTTAAGATATTAAAACATTAGGGTAAAAATATATCAAAAGCCAGTTACATGCCACAAACAGTTAGTTTGTACTCACTAATATTCTTATGAAAATAGTTTTTTTCAGAATATTTGGGGAATATATACATTGTAAAAAGTGGCAGTTTCATCAAAATTATTATTCTAAACTCAGAAATCTTGATAGAATTTAGTATACAGGTCTATTTTTATATAGTGTAGCACCTACTGCATGCTTATGTACACAAATACATATCTGAAAAAAACTGCCATAGAATATGGAATGAGCAGTGTTGTTGAAGACCAATTGGAGGTGATACACAGCAACCATAAAGCAACAATGCATAGCAGTAATATCTGAGCAGCTTTCCTTGCTCACAGTCACCTCAAGAAATCTGCTATGATTTCTTACAAAGTGTAGTCATGTTAATTACTCCAAATCTGCACTTCAACTGCATGACTTTATGAAGCCTTGATCTCTACCTGGAAATATGGGGGAATGTAATTTATTTGTGTGTGTTGTCTGTACAGGGCATAGGATTAGGCATCTGAACTTACTTGGATGGAAACTGCCACATGCTCATAATATTTGATCTAAATACAGATACCTAATTGTTGTCCCCCATCTTTAAAGGTTATCCTGCCTAGGGATTGATATGAAATCCTGTCTGTTAGTGATAATTAATGTATATAGTGTTGTGACTGTTGCTTCATTAACTAAAATAAGTTTAGACTTTGATTTATATTGTGCATTTTTAGCTTCATTCCAGTATCTTATTTATATTTCTCAGTTTAGCGACCTAATGGGCTACAGAGTTTAAGGATTTGTCTGTAATAGCTCCTAAATCTCTATTTAGGTCAATGCCCTGATGCTCATTTTCCATCTAACAGCTATACACTGGTTTTTTTTTTTTTTTTTTTTGATACAAACTCCTTAGTCTGCATTTATCTGCATTTGTCACCCATGAGCCAGGTGCATTTATTTTTTACATCATTATGTATTGCATTGCTTTTCTTCATTTGCAGTTCTTTCCAAGCACAGCGGATAGAGTATTAGGAACTAATCTCAAACTCACCAAATCACTATATTTCCTTTTACTGATTTGAAGAAAAGAAGCACTGGGGTTGGTTCAGTACAATTTATACGGTTATCTACAACAACTTGGACAAGTATTGGCAAATCACAAAATCTTCATTAATTACTCTACATTCATGAGTTATCAACCATAAATCATTGCTCACTTTGTCCTATCTGACATTCACTGTTCTTTTTTTTTTTTTTAATTTCTAAAATGATTGTCATCTCACAGCAAAGAAGAAATTGGCATGATGTGTTGAGGCAAGTAAGCAGATACCTCAAATATCAATAACCTTATTTCGTACACCTTCAGTGCACTTGCTTATCTGAGGGTGAATGGTTTTCTTTTGTTAGCGCAACTGTACATATTGTGCTTCTCAGATGTCTGTGCAAAAATGTGTGAACACCCTCTGAATGACTTCACAAATAGACATTGATTTCTCACCTGCTAATACATAACCTTATCATTCACTTTTTTACTCAGTTTACAACTACATAATTCAATTGAATCATATTTTACTGCTTGACAATGTATAGAACTCTGATTATAAATCAGATACCTCTTCAGATATCTGCTGGAAGCCCAATCTGCTCCATATAAAACAGTTTTTCTATGGGTTTCTATTCTTGTTTATCACTGCATTCTACTCAATCTGATCAAAACACCACCATAAAAATCACTGATGATCTTAAATGTGCTTTCCTACAGTATTATACTCTTTAAACACTGCTGGTTTGTTTATTAATTTGTTTGTTTGTTTGTTTGATCTTTCTCCTTTTCTCACAAGGAGGAAGATCCTGACTTCTGTTGCCAGGACCTGGCCCTTAGTTGGCTTTATGCCCAACTCCATCATTTTGGGAAAACATTCAATTTAAAGTGATCTTTTGGATACTGTATTTAACACATTCTTAGTGAAGTCTGGCCTGTAAGATCCATGCAGCAATATCTAGAAATACGCAGACAAGCACAGCAACTGAGTAAGTCCTGGAGACAGGAAAATATATTTCTCACTAGATAAGGATGGACAGATACACTCAACAATAAAAAGAGTGTATGAAAATTATCTTTTTTGTTTACATATTTAAATTCGGATGTTTTCCAAACCAGTCTTACAAAATCTGCTCACACATCTAGTGCATGAGAAGCTATTAATGAAAAATACACCTGTGTAAATTAAATTCACGAAAGGGGGAGAGGAAGAGTGCTGTTCTGAGCCATGTCCGGGACATTTTTCCTCCTGAATGAGAAATGGTGTAAACACAGTAGTTCCAAAACTCTTGAAAAGCAATAGAAAGACTTTTGGCAGATAGATCAGATCTGCGCAGACTGAAGATCCAAGATTAAACAAAACATTGTCGTTACCAAAAAATGGTAACTACCCAAGTAAAACCAATTCTTAGGAAGTTGTTCTGCCCTTGGTCATTGCATTAGCCTTGTGTCAGCCCTCCATTACAAGGTGAGTGTTTGGTTCTCTTTCTCTACTCATATATTGAAAAATATTTATGTTTTCTTAAAAAAAAAAAGTCCTCCATCAGGACACATAATACACATTTTTAGTTGCATACTGCAATTGCATAAATAATTTCTCAGGGAAAAAGCTAATGTATAATTTTCAAGGCTTATTTAAGCAAATATTTTAATATTTATAATACATTTAATCTAGAAGGCAGTTAGATCTAAGTATATTGATAAACTGATATTGATTTTTTTAACTGCCCTAAACAAAATGGATAGTATAATTTCTCTTGTTGTTGATTAGTAAATGCTCTGGGTTTTCTGGCTTTATTTTTTAAATGGTTGGTAGAATGTTTGGGGGAAACTGAAGATGAAGTATCTTTTAAAAACTGCAACATTAATTTTTTTTATTTTGATATTATATTTAGGACTATGATCATCGCAAAGATTTATACTCTCACAGAATATAGTGATGAGATTTCAAAAAAATAGATCTGATAGTTCCTTTAAGAGAATATGAAAATTATTTTAGAAAGAAGTAACAACTGTGAATTATACACAGTGACATCTATAATATTCATGTGAAAAATGCAGAAGCAAATGTGAAATTTATGAAAACCCCCAGTCATTCATTGTTCCTCAAAACTGAATGAAATCATAAAATTGCTGCTGGAACATTTTCAGCAGGCTTCAAATGTACTTTTCAATTATATAAGAGTCATTCACCAGCTGTCAACCCCCATATCTGGTCATTTATCTGTATGATGACTCACTGCAGGGTTCTATAAGTTTCACCATTATTTAGTCAATACTCTGTCTGTTTGCACCCATCTTGACAGCTTGTGTCTATATCATTCTTCCATTGTCAGCCTACCATCAGCGTGGCAAGAAAGGCATCTCTGGCTGCTGTTTCATGGCAGCAGCTGCCTTTGGACACAGCTGTCCTTCATCCAACCCACTTCCACTGGGTCCGTTCTCATTGCAGCACCAGTAACCACAAAGCTACTCCAGCCCATGCTTCTCCCAAAGGAGGAGCGGAAACTTGCCCAGGGAAGTTGACGTCTTGAGAAAAGACAATCATCTGGTATAAAGAAAGGGTGAAAAGGAGATACTGTTTTCCTTTCCATGCAGATAGAGCCTCTCCATGGAAAACATCAACAAGGTCTGGTGCAAGGAAAATTGCATGGATGTTCCTTATTTCTCCTGTAGTTCAAGTTGTACCTTGAGAGAATTCCTCTTCTCACTCCTCTCATGCAGGAGATCATGGAATCAGGTACACTCTGTGGAGTGAAAATACCTGAGATTATTAATTAAAAGCTGCCTGCAATGAGGAAATTTGCTGAATATGAATGCTGAGTAATTTGCTATGACCAACATGGGAAGGGTCTGTAGAGAGATTAGAAAAGGAAAACCTGTGAGACAATGTGCAAGGCTTGCAGATATATTTTGAAAAGAAGCTTCTGCTACTATACATCACCATTTCAAGTTTTATTAAGTAATGCAATTAAAATTCTTACAGCAAATCACCATAAATTATTACAAAGTCATTTGACTGGCATCCAGTTAATTTTTCATTGTAATCTGGTAGTTGTATGCCATCCCTTTTCCCTAAGAAAGTTGAGAAAGGGTCTCCTTTGAAGTCAAGTCTACTCTTTTTGTATGCTTCATGCAAGTAACCAGTCTGGATGAACTTATTCAAGGGCTCTTTATTCTGCGTGATAGGAATTTATTGAAGAAAAAAGTTTCCACATGGAATAATCAGTGATTGAACAAGATCTCCTAGCTAAATAGCTTCTCTTGGATGATATACTTATAAATTAACTGACTTTCACCAGTGAGGGTGGAAAGGAAGGAAAGCAGTGCAAAGTATCTTTAAGCAGAGTAAAGAAAGGAACACTCATTTGAAACAGACTTGCGATTGGTTAGTTAAATTTTACAGTGGCATAAAATATAGTTTCAAGATTTGTTATTAATTGACTGTAGAGTTTTGAAATGTATCAGAAGTGAGGGTCAGCTATATAAATGTTAATTTCACTGGTAGAATGAAACAGAATTTAAAATTTAATGAGAAACGCCTATCTGAAGTGGGAATGAGAGAAACGTTATTACAACTTCCAATGTTATAGTTGTATAGGTGTTAAGATTTAACCCTGCTGATGGGGGAGGTTGAAACAATTCTCATCAGTAATGCAGAATAATAAGGATAATGGCATAAAATTCATAGATCACCTTCTGTTTGCACCCAGAGTATCATAAATTATTCCTCTCTGACATTAGGTTAATCAATGTACACAGACCCCAGGAGAAGATTTTCCAGGTCTTTTCCTCTTCTGGCTTGTTTTCAGCCTCCGCAGAAGGAAGTCTCCTTGGAATTTGAATAACCTTACTTTTTTGCCTCAGCTCAACACAGAGCATCCATGCAGATCATCCTTCTGTAAATGATGAAGCAACAAAACACTTTTCTAAGTTATTTTAAGTTAAATACTCAAAAGCATCGATGCCTAAAATATAGGAAGCAATTAGTATTCTAGGAGGGAACACCATGAATACAATACTTCACCTTATATAAATAAGGCAGGTAATAAATATAAATGAGGAGATAAAGCTACAACTAAGCTATGCAGAAGAGATGTAAGAGATTAATGTATGCTAATAAATTTCCCTTGAAGTATGGAACCATAGCCAAGAAAGGAAAACTTGTCTTAATGATATTAGATAGAAAAAATATGGATCACAATTGCTGGCAAAGATTCTAAATGTGGAAGTTCTCATCTGCTTTTAAGCGATTTTATCTCCAGTATTTGGCCAGCATTACTATCTGACACACGTGAGTGGTCAAAATTGGAAAGTGGCCCCCAACTTTTAATATGAACTTCAATACAAGAGCACATTCGCTTAGAAAATCCTCAGAGAAGACATAGAAAAAATCCTGACAATTCTCACTGCAAGTTCCAGCCCAAAACAGATTATCAGGGATCTTGTGCCTACTGTAACAAAAGTAGCAATTAAAAGAGGAAAAACAAGTCATCCTTGAAGGCCAGATGTAACCTAGGCAACTTGAGAAATATATGAGTAAACAGTCACAGAATACACATCATGTGCTTGTGCATTCTTGCAAATACATGAAAAAAATACTTATTTCCTTTAAATAAACAGAACAATAAGTTCTGAAGCATTCTACATGTTATTGTACAAAACTGGCAAGTAATGCAGCATTTTTAATGCTCACATAAATTCAACAGATATAAATGTAATTGCCTTGAATGAGTTGAGATTTCCTCAGAGTACTCTAAGTAGATACATTCCTTCTTCTAACAAAGATGCAAATGAAAATGGCTTCTTGCTCAATAATAAATGAAACAGACTGGTTAATCAGCCTGTAATTTCTTTGGCTTTGTATTTCTTTTACAATCCTAGCAGAATAAACAGAATCAAAGCCTACAATATACTAAAATATTGTCTAATATTTACTAGACTCTTTTCTTTTTCGCTATTGTTTGGAGGAGCAGTAATCTAAGTAAAATAATTATACAGCTGTTTCCTGATTTTGAAAAATGGAACTCTTATTAACTCTTCAAAATACTTCTAACTGTATGACATAATCACATCGATGAACTCAAATTATTAATATATCTTTTTCATTGCACAGAGAGCTGCAAGCCAAATTACCCATTTTGCAGGCTTTTGCTTTGTGATCCACTAGACTAGAGCATCAGAAAGAGGTTCTTTGAAACTGTGAACGCTAATAACCTTTCCATGAGTAATCTGTCCAGTCTCTGGTACTTTAGTATTCTGCTAGACAAGACCAACGCTTCCAGTTAAGGAAAATGAAATGAAGTTAAAATCAATTTCTACTCATTTAAATTGGACACTCCCATAGAATTGCCTGTATTGGCACTCAGTTTTTCTGAGACCTCCTGCTGCATTTTTGTTCAAAGACTAAGACTACTAATTCACAAAGTTTAGTTCTTTAGGCTGTATACTTCAACATGGTCAATGTTTGGTGCAGAAATTTGAAGTAGATTTAAGTCACATTTTACTGAGAAGCTAGCCCAAAAATTTTGTGAGAAGTCCATTTTAGGATAGTTTCTTTAAGCAGAAGGCTAAGCTTGTCAAGAAATTAGACTTTCTCAGTCAGTAGACCATTTTTCAGTAAGAAAGTAATCCATTGCTTAGCACCAGAGTGGTCTAGACATGTCACTCCTTTCTGAAGTTTGACAACCATTCTATTAATTCATCAAAAATACATGTGTTGGTTAGACAAGGATAGAGTCACCAAAGAGTAAGTGTTATGTGTTAAAGTTACAGTGCAAAGTTACCCCTCAGCACACTTGACACCTGGTGAGATTTCTTGGCATTTATTAAATATCAAATGGTGACATTTAGGAAAGCAAAACCACATAACCTGCTACTAATAAGCTGTCAAGACGCTATTGCCTATATGAGCATAACTAAAATAGCAGCAAATATGTTTATGTATATACATGCATAAATACACATACACCAGAAGCTACAAAATCACCAAGCCATATGCTGGTCCATGTATTATTTAGCATTTTATTATTCATTTATCATATTCTGTCTTCAAAAGGTTATAACATGTACAACTACTCATCCACTTTGTTCATTCACACCACTTGGTTCTGGGATATCTGCTGATACTGATGGGCACACTGGACTTTGATTTTCTGTGTGTTTAGTCACACAGCCTTTAGAAAAAATGTTCATGGGCAACCTGACAAAATTCTGAAACACTTTGGAATCTGAAAAGAAACCGCCCTTTTTTTTGGTGTCATTTTATGCCTACACTTGCTTTTTCAGGACTTATGTTGCCAGCCTTTTCTAAAACTCATTTATTGGTCTTGTTGCTCTGTAGATGTGTGACATCCACATAAGAACACCAGCAATAGGCATGCAAGATTTTGACTCTATACGTATTTATAGTTCACCAAAGAGTTTAACTGAGGGGAGATTTGGAGGGAGTGTTTTGTTTCTAACCATTAAGGCAGAAAAGGTTTGGCAACAATGGACCTTTTACAAAACTGATTTGCTTGAGGTTTCTTTTTCTATTAATTTTCAGTTTAATACTATTTGGGTTAAAGTTGTTTTGATGTGAGAGTGTTACATATTGATCAGAAAGTGTTTTTATACAAGAATGAAGCATAGTACATTACTAAGAAAATGGATCACAGATGATGTGTTTCAGATATGTAATGCATTATTCTTACCTTGGACTATTTTTGAACTGTAATGTTGTTTGGGAATATTTGCTTGTAAATCCTGGTGATATATATTCTTTACTGCTTGGAATTATTAAGCAGATGCAGTACAAGAATAAATGAATGGGGAAAAAGAGATGTAAAATAGGAATGGGCAGAATGGAAAGCTTTTTGATTTTTATTCTTAGGTGAAGTAAGTTGTCTTGAGAGCTCTATCAGGATGTGATCTGCCAATGACAGCTTTTGTAAACCTAGAGAGTTTTTGCATATGTATTAGAACAATAGGCCAAACAAAACCAGGCTTGCCTTCATTGTAGTTCTTTTTCAATGGCCTACAAATAAGCAAAAAGGAAAAGGGATTTTTACTAAAAATGAATGGTAAAATGCAGGCTTGAAAAAGACAATTCCTAGTTCTTATATTTGTCAGACTATTAGTGGGAGATGATAAAAAGATAGATCATGACTGATAAACTATTAATAGCTTTTTGTAGTCCATAAAAAAAATTAAAGTGTAAACAGATAAGAAGGCTTTCAGGAAATTCTGGGACAGCCTGTGAAGTGTCAGTGGCACCTTTGAAGATGGATGCATAGATCACATATGCACATACTGGAGAGAAGATCCAACAGAGTCTAAACACTGTAAGAAAATGCACAATTCTGTATACAAGGTGCCTCTTAAAAGATTTGTATCCAGGTCTTTAGGCTAGTAACTCTGCCATTATACCCTTTAATAAGCTGCAGACTGATGTTACCAAAGGAAGAGATATGACTGCTTAAATGGAGACCTTGGAAGAGACTAGAAGCATATTCAGAAGAAATACCATGGCCAGTATGATTAGCTCTCCCTGAATTAATGCCTGGTAACTATACTTGGATGTCAGTGATTCCTAGAGATGAGTTTTAAATCAGTGTCCTGAAGTTTCAGAAGTCTTTAGTATGCCTAAAAGTAGCTTTTGGGATGAATCATCAGGTAAAAGAAATCAAACGTAGTGAATCTACACATTGCAAATGACATTAAAAGCAATACATAATTGTACAAGATTTCTAGCTGTGCTGTGACATTACCTATTTGCTGCCATCACGGCAAATTTAAAAGTTGATCATCAAAACCAAGTGAGAAAGAACAGACACAAAATGAAGCCACGAGATTAATTTAGCCCAATCTTAATTGCAATGATTTATCATTGTCCAGTGGACATTGCAAAAAAAATTAGCAAATCTCACAGAAAGATTAATCAGTACCCAGTAATAAACTTAGTCTCTACATCATACATAAAATTAAACATGAAGTTTCCTCATGAGAATTGGATTATTATTTAAATACTTGAATTATTACCACTTTAGTGTTTCTGTTCTGCAGAATTTCCATTTCTGCTTTAGCTTTCCATGAAATCCCTCTTGTGCAGAATTGTCTTGACAGCCTCAAGAATCTTGAAGCGTGCAGTGCTCAGTGCCGCTTTGTGATGAGCTCACCAGGAGAAGCCAGGAACTTGATGAGGTCCCGTATGGATCTGTCTGCTTCGTTCCACCCAGCTCTTTCCTGAGGGCTTCACAGTCCTGCCACTTCTGAGTGCAGTCCGGTTGCGAAAGGCAGCCACTAAAGGCTGCTGGACTCATGTGAGCAAAGCGGTGCTGAGACCGAGAGCATTATGGTGGGAAGCACTGCTGGGGACACATTCAGTGCGGGCAGCTCAGTGAGCAGCTGCAGGTCCAGCTCTAGGCGATGGGAGCTGAAGTGCTGACCCTTTGCACAACCAAGGGCCCAGGGACCTGTGGCCCAGCCAGGTGATGAGACACTCAGGGACACAACAGGAGACAAGGACCCCAGACTTTTGACCCCTTAGACTGAAGGTATAAAATCCCAGGGTTTTCTTTTTTGGGCATCCTGCTTCAGAGGCACCAACTCAAGCTGTTAATTATTATACCAAGATTAAAGGATCAAGACATCTGAGACTCTGCTATGGGAAACCTAGGATTGAGCCAGTAAGGAAACCTGATCTGACTGTGTGAGCTCAGGTGGTGTGAGCGAAACTGCCAGAGTGGCTCCTGGGCAGTTGAACAGGGAAGTTGGAAGCTCCCCTAGCAGCACTCAGGGCTCTATTTTCAAGAGATCAGTACAGAACCCAGTTGGGTGTCCTATGATGTGCAAGCAGAGGAAAGCACCTCACGATGAATCCAAACTCCTGAGAGATGAAGAGAAGAGAAACATCCAGTATGACAATTCAGTTATTTATATCTTACCCAAGACTCTGAGCATGGACAAGTGACTGAGAACTTTAAGTGAGGAGCTGTCTGTGTTTAGCATATATAGACCTGAAATCTTTTTTGAAAGCAAACCTTGAGTAATTATTTTCTTTCAAAATATGATAGTAGCAAACCCACATGTTTAAATGTTGCCCTATCATAGTAAGTCATAAATACCAAGTGGGTTAGTGCCTTCCTTATTCTGAGGACTAAGTCGTTTTCCAGGCTTGTGGCATAGCATGGTAGGCATGTACAGCAGGTGAGTGCAGTATCTGGCCATCAGGAAAGGCTTCTCATCATGTTTGCCTTACTGGGGTTACAAGGAAGCCTGTGAGACTTCCTAGAAAGGCTGGGAGTGAGAAAAGAGGAGGCTAATGTATGGACTTCAGGGGATACATATAACTGGGCTCTCCTAATTTGGAGGGGCTTCTTCCTCAAACAGGTAATGACATATCATGGGTCACCATAGGAGGAGCAGCTTCATAACTACAAGATATGGGGAAGTATTTCTTCTTCTCATAGATTGAACTGGCAAATAATGGATGTTTGTATGACATGATGGATTCAATGAGTATGTTTAATCCCTTTGGCAAAACACATTTCACAACTTCTGACAAGAAACATCCATTAACTGCTCTTCCTACCCTCAGGTAATTTCTTTCTGATGTCTTTAATTAGACTTTTAAAAATGGACTGATCTTATTGCATGACATTTTCTGCAAAATTCCTGTGTGAATAGAATTTTATCAAATGCTTGAAGGTAGTTCCTGTTTGAAGCTTAATCAATAAAACAAGCAAGTAGAGATATGAGGGAACTACAAATGAAATTAGACAAAATTATACAAACATTTATTAATCAACATGTTTCTTACAAGAGGATCTTAAATTTAGGTATAAGAAAGGGTTTTGCAAAAGTTATCAGATGACCATACGAGTCATTCTTTTCAATATGTGGGCTGAGATTTGACGGGTGACTAAGATGTTCCTTGTTTATGCACTTAGGTGCTTTTTTTTTGGAATGTTCTCCTCAAGTGTTAGCTATACTAGAAAAATTACCCAAAGTTATAGAGTATAGCTTCTAGTAATGAAGTAGCTGAGAACTTGTAAATAGACAAATATGGTAGAGTTGATGACTGTCAGCATCCTGATTGTGTCATATTATTCATTCCCCCCTCTTTTTCTATGGATGTGAGTTTTTTGAAATGATGGAATAGTTGGTTTGAGTTAAAAATAAAATAATACATAAAACAATCAGCAAAAAGTACAACAATAAACAGGAAAATACTAAACTACAAAATGACACACTACAATAAAATGATAAACTGCAGTGCTGGCTTTTCATTCAATGTTTTATGGATGTGCTGAGATTTTATGGTATCTCCTGCTGTTAACAGCTCTTGGGCTAATTAGCAGATGCTTAAAATCTCTAAAGATTTGGCCCAGAATTGCTAATTACCTCCTCTGTATCCCAGACTGAGGAGAGGCTGTAAATACAAGGTATGTGCCATGCACCCTTCAGGCATGCACTCCTCACTCATAAGAAAAATCATGTGAGGTTTTCTGAAACACCAGTTTTTGATTGCCTCAGGATGTGATTTTTTTAGAGAGGTTAAGATCAGGTTACATTCTCACGTTTGATCTCTCACATTTCAAGATCTGATGAACCTGATAGCAGTGATACCAGCTTTTAAGTGAATAAAATCTTCAGGAGAAATGCTTGACAGTCATGGAAATAGCACCAATGCTTATAGAGAGCAAAGAGGCTTCTTGTGTTAAATGGTGTCCATGTAATGTTTATGTGCTGTTTAACACCAACATATTTAAATCATAGAAAAACTAACCAAGCAAAGCTCCTCATTTATAATGGGAGCTTCAGAAAGTGACTTCCTTATCTAGTAGGCTGATGCTTTGGAGATGACTGGGATTTTATAAGGCTATATTTCTGCATTTTGAAAAATGCATCACAAAGCACTGACAACTGACTCATCTTTGAGAAATAAATCATTCTCAACAACCTACAATTTAGGGATGTTTCAATGTACCTACAAACAGGTACTTCTGTGTGAGCATACATGCAGTACAGGAGAAGCACTGCCATGGTTTGCATTCCTGTGCCCAGTTTTATAATTTTTTTCACCTACTTAAACTAACAACTTCCTTGTGTAATGAACAGAAACAGAAACACCTACCTTCAGTAAAGCTAGTTTTTCTAGTGCTGTTGTTAAATAATCGTGGCTCATGTAAGGCTCTGAGGTATTTTTTTATCTCCAGTGCTTTTTACAGAATAAGTTATCCTTGTTAGCTCAGCTTAACATAACAGCTGTCAAAATTGGGCCCATGTTGCTTAGAGCTCCATTAGTCATGGTGACTAAAACACTTATATCTATCTAAGTTCAGTCCCACACTAACATCTCAAGGCCTAAAAAACTCCTGAGAGTATAGAGTGGTTGTACATGCCAGAGGTAACTGTTCCAAAGGTTCCTTGAAGGAAAGGATCATATCTGTACAGTTAGAAGCAAATTCTGGTGAGAGCATTTTGAAGTTAAATGAACCAAATTTTCCTGAAAAGGATGTTGAACCTCTCACAGGATCACCTCTCCATTAGAGTTGTGCATAGTAGTAATATCCAAATAGTGGATGTGACCTCTTTTACCAACACAGAGGAAAAATCTGTTCCTGGCTGTGCTGCTTTCAGCTAGAATAGAGTTGCTTTTCTTCATAGGAGTTGGTATGGGTCAAAGTTTTGAATACGTGCTGTACACAGTATTGATAATACCGGGGTGTTACTGCTGAGCAGTGCACAGAGTCAAGGCCTTTTCTGCTTCTCACGCTGTCCCACCAGCGAGGAGGCTGGAGGAGCACAAGGAGGTGGGAGGGGACACAGCTGGGACAGCTGGCCTGCACTGACATTCCATAGCATATGGTGCACTGCTCAGTATATAAAGCTGGGGGAAGAGAAGGACGGGGCACATTTGGAGTGATGATGTTTGTCTTTCCCAGCCACCATTACGCGTGATGGAGCCCGGCTTTCCTGGGAATGGCTGAGCACCTGGCTGCCCATCAGTGAGATGTAGTGAATGAATTCCTTGTTCTGTTTTGCTTGTGAGTGTAGCTTTTGCTTTACCTATCAAACTGTCTTTATCTCAACACACAAATTTTCCAGCTTTTACTCTTTCAGTTCTTTCCCCACCTCATTCACTCTCAGGGATGGGTGAATGAGCACCAGTGAGGGTCTTGGTTGCCACCCTGGGTTATAGTATTACATTGACCTAATGATTTGATTTTGTTTGGAATACTCTTCATGCATAATTTTTGGACTTCAAGTGCTGTTAAAAACAAGAAGTGTTAGCCTTTTCTGATCATGTATGTTTTAGGAAGCATGGGAGTAAATGGTGGGGAAACACATTTTATTAGTCAGTAGCTGACTAATAAAATTTTCTTCAGACTGTAAAGATATGAACTGCTAACACCCTTTTCACTTTAATAGTTGTTGTTGTATTTTTAACATCTAACCATCCTAATGAATTTTGAAGATGTTACACATAGATATATCTATTTATTTCCTGGTGAATTTTTATGGATATCTTATCAGTAAGCTGAAACTATTCCTGATTGAGTTAGTTTGATGTACTTAAAAACATACTAGGAATAATGAGTAAGCAGTACATAAAATCACAAACCTTAACAAAAATTAGGTGGCATTCTATAGTGTCTTTTATCTCTGATTTTTATCAACTGGCTCAAGTTTTCTACTGCACTTTATCCTGATATAAAAGGGTACTGCTCATAACTAGTGACACTACTGTTTGTATATTTTCACTGTCACATTGAAATAAAATAATTTTTGCCTGAGATTCAGAGACTGTATTTTTCCAGATGAAAAAGCAGGCCATTCAAATGCACAGTAATGGGTCCAAAAAACTACAGTAGTTAAAGGGATTTTTCACTTAGAGGACAAAATCTGGGGTTTTGCCAGAAAAGAGGAACAAAAGCTCTTACGGCTTTAGCCGCCACGTTTAATTCACAGTTGTGTGCTTATGGGAAAAAAACTCCAGTTTGACAAGAGAAAGAAAAGTTGCAAAACTATATATCTATTAATTGGTATCTTTCTTACTCCGCTGCTATAATGTCTGCATATATAAGCATTTTCTGAGAACTCCAAATTGAGTACATTCTATGTTGGTTCAATAATGGTTTCTGTCATAGTTGTAATAGTAATGAATCAGATCATAGGTTTTGTACAAGGAATTCTAAATCCAAATTCTAAGAGATGTTAAAACCCTTATCATTTAGAAAGAAAAAACAGATTTTTGGCTCCAGAGAAGCTGTGACTTGTCTAGTCACTACCTTGTTAGATGGGTTTATTTGGTATTAGTACTTAGGTTGTGTTTAAATTTTCAATATTTACAAAATTTAAAAGTTACTTTGACTTTTTGGAGTATATTTAAAAGATATTAAATGTCCAGAAGGATGAAAACAGCCATCAAAATAGATGTTTGAAATGAACAATATAAATTTAATATCACATTTAGGATTCTGCTTGCTCAGAATTTGCTTGTGTGGAAAACTTCAATATTAAGCAAGATAAAATATGTCAAAATAAATCTGTCATTCTCTGTCATGCTGTTTTCTTGCTTGAATTGTTGTTGCATGGTGTCAGTCATCAATGTGAAATCTGTGAAAATGTATGGATCACAAATGTTTTATGAATGCTAGTTATTCAGCTAGCAGGCATATTTCTTTGTGTTTTGTAATTTAAATACAAAATTGTGTGTGACCCGCGGCACAATTCAGTGCCTTGATCAATGTATAATGAAGAATACTGAGAATGTGGACTGAGTAACAAGCAATAGCAGAGATTGAAATTGCAGTTAGTAAGTCAGAAAATATTTGAATGTTTGTTCCTACCTTAAAATATTTGGAAGCAGAAATAAAATTTCTTTACTATTTACATATATATAAAGTTCTTGAGAAATTACAGACTTGAAATAGACAGAAATGTTAGAAATTAAGACACTGCCATTTTCAGATCCCCATGCATTCCTAGAAACTCTTTGCACTAACAGTATTTATATTTTTTATTTTCTTTTTCTACTCATGTTGTATTATTTAATGCATTTCCTACTTCAACAAATAGATGGCATCAAAACTCACACCAGAATATCTTCAGAAATCTATACAAAAATCTTTAAATGGATTTAGAATGGAAGGGAAGGGAGGGTAAGGTGGAAAGTACTAAGACCAGTGTAAAAGCAAAGCAAGAAAATAAATTCATGAAAATTTAAAGAGAGTAAAGAGGCAGCATTGTTTGTGAATATTTTATGTTAAGATTTGAGTCCTCTTTTGAAAGTTAAGCACTTAAAGAAGGGATCATTCTCTAATTCTGATCTAGCTAAACTGAAATAATTGATTGCAACTGAACCACATAAAACCTAATGTTTTATTTTGTTTTCTCTCTATTCAAGCTCCCACAGAGCTTGTCTCTTTTTTTTCTCTTGAGGGGGAATGACTAAAAGCCTAACTTACACATGTGTTTCTCTCCGTGACAGAATAAGAATAGAAAATGAACAAACAGCTGTTACAGCCATAAGAGTCTGGACATATTAAGCCTAACGGGTGGCCTAAAGGTCTGGGGACATTTATGAAAGCTGGATCATACCAAGATATCAGTAGCAGACCATAAAGGATAGCAAAGTCAAACAAAGAAGGCAGGGTAATCATCGTACCTATGCAGAATATAGTGGTAAGTCATGTCTGCTTCCTACTGTCATTGATGCCTAAAGATTTTTTAGCTTTTTATGTATTTCTCATATATTTGTAGCCTTGTAGATTTTTTAATATATAGTTCTATGGTTTCTAGTACTTTTCCTGCCCTTTCTCACAATAAGCTAACCCTTATTAACATATTCTTGAAATTCTCTTTAGTCTTATTCCTAAGAAAAGAATTTCTGACAAGGACAATTTATTTTCCACCAGAACTTAAAAGACATAAAAAGGAATGGGGCAAAGAAGCCCCTGGACTAATTCTGATGGGCTGATCCAGGGGTGGGTTACTGGAGCAACTGATCTCCTGTTGGATATACCTGCTAGGTATATTCATTAACCAACCTTATAAAAATTGTAGAAATCCTTTATCTTGTGTGCATATAGCCGTATTTGTGCACCTGAAAGCTTTCATTAAAGAGTTGCTTTTTATGTTATCTTAATGCCATTTGGAAAGTTTTGTAGTTTTATTCCAGGCAACATCATGACTGGCATCTTCATTTTTCTCATGCCACGTATTTAACTTAGATGGTTTAGAAAAATATCTAGCACCAAAAGAAATCCGAAGCCCATTGTATTATTAGTTTATCAGATCAATTGAGCAGTTGCAAAATGTTATAATTTCTGTTAGCTGGAGATTTTCATTCATGCCACATGATGCACAGACCACAGGTTTTACAACAGTGACATCTGCCTTAACAAAGCTCAACAGCCAAAGGAGAAAACCTCTCACGCCACCCCTAAAGTGAAATTTCTGATAATTTAATTAATCATTAAATAATGTAGTATTAAAATTAAATCATTAAATAAATAGTATCATTAAATGAATGCTAGGTAAAGTAGATATTTTTAGGGAAAAGGGGACTGATTTTATTATATCTTGCATTTTAAACAATGATCACTAACGTACTGGAGAGTATAGATGTAGATGGATGGATGGATGGATGGATGGATGGATTCCAGCGTGGATTACCACTTCAATGGAAGACTTGTGCCTTAGGATAGGCCTCTTTCTGCTGTTACCGTAAAGAAACGAGAAATATATCAAAATTATCCTCATGGCAGAAAGCAGGTGGCAGGGGGCAGCTAAAAGAAACCTTCTACTGCTTGAAAGTCCGATCATGTCGAAAATATTTCAGTTTACATTCCATTTATGTGCAGAAAGGTAAAGCAATGACATGCTGTCATTATTACTGCATTCTTTCAGGTTAGGCTGATAAAAACCACTCAAAATGCCCCAACCGAATAAAAACTATAGTATCTATTTGTCAATATCATTGTTACACAAAGGACATTGAGTCAGGTTCCCATGAGAAAAGATTTCATAGTGAGAGTGAGCTATAGCTGGTGGCATATGTGAGTACACAGAAAGCAAGTTTTAGGGCAGGATAAAAACAAAAGCCAAAAGGGAGAGGGAAAACTCTCCTCAGTGGTCAGCCTCTGGAAGCAGTCTTCAGTAAGCGCATGGAAATGGTGGTGACAAGTAATGAAGATGATGGTTTTTATGTGACACTTTCTCCCCAGGGCAATATGCTTTTCAGTGGGACTTGTTTAAACTCCTTACAGCTTGAGTCTTGCTTATGAGGCTGTTAGCACTGACTGAGTATGCTAACTGTGTGCAAGTACAGCATCCTATTTTTCTCTTCAGTTCCTCTATGCATGTATTTTTGGATAATATTTACTTTCAGTGGTTGTTATCTACCTTCCTTTGCACCGTGTTTATGTTTCTCTATACAAACAAACCCCAGAAAACAAGATATCAAGGAAAGCAAAGGAAGGGAGGGCAACCTACCACCAGTGATGTTTGCTTTCTGAGAGAAGAGTGACCACAAGAACACTAGGGTTTCACAGGTGCAATATCATGAGACCAACACCACGTGAACACCAGCGTGGGAATCCAGGGGAGATCCATGGACACAGAGGTGCTGAAAAGTTTTCTGCCACAGCTGAGGGGAAAGGCTTCAGGGCTGCAAACAGTGAGCCTTCAGCAGTGCTAACCATTCCATTAACACTGAGGCACCCAAGGTACGGTGCAGCAGCACCAGCTTCCATATCCTGAGATTTTAATTTGAAACATTTTAGAAAAGACTCTAGGTTTTCTTATCCTTTATCCTGAAAAAGTGACACTCCAGTGAGTGGCAAGTCATGGATAGCTTTATAAAGGAGGATAAATCCATTTGCAAAGGGAAAAGACAAGATAGACGATGCCTTAGATTATGCCCTGAAGATAAAGTTTTAAAATATTTTTTTAAAGTATTTGAAATGTTTTGACAATTTGCAAGATGAATTTTTTTTGGTCTTAACACTTTAATTTTGTGTAAAAACTCTATTATTTACTTTTTGTTTTATCTGAAAGGTTGGTGCCAGTTATACTGATTTCTTCAACTTGAAATATCTAAACAATGAGTGAAAAAATTTCTTTGATCAGTCTAAAGCACAGTGCTTTACAATCAGTACTGTTGTGCTGTTTGGTGGCTACTGTTTTCTGCTTGCATACAGCAAAGCAAAGATAAGCTCTAAAATCAGAGCTTTCAATTTTGTCTGCTAACTAACCATTTTTTAAATGCATTTTTGTTTCTCTGGCAAATACCTCACCTATAGACATTATAGCATAGCAGAATGAAAAACTTTAGGATAATTCATAGTTTAAATGTAAGCAGATTAGTAATACATGAAACACAAATAGATTCACTTACTCTGGGAAGCTCCTGGAAAAATGAACAGAAAAAAGTGCCCAGAAAGATGCAGGAAATGTCAGTGACTTTTTGTGTGTATGGGTGAAAGTCAGTGGCAATTTAGTGAAAAAATGTATTAATTTCCAGGAAAGTAGCTATTTGGAGCAATATTTTTTTCAAGAAAGAAGTCTAGGACTTGTTCAGTGAGGAGCAGGAGCTTCTGCTGCCCAAAGAACTGGGGAGAGGAACAGAACAAAGGCAGGATACGAGGCATGAAATATGATATGATGGAAGACAACAGGACAGGAAACAGAGATTGATCTTTGTTTTACTTGTAGACTGAGGTGGAAATTTAAAGGTGATTTGTTAGATGCGGATTGAATGCTATTGCTTTTCCCTCATGCTGTTTTTTTTTTTTTTTTCCGAAGAACCGCAGAGTACAAAGAAGTTTTAGGCAACATGCATTTAGTGGCAAGAAGTTTATGGGGATATGTTGGGGGATGGCAAAAGAGCAGAAAAGGAGACTAAGTAGAACTTTTCCTCCCCATACCTAACTGGAAACATTCCAGTCAGTGTCAAACCAGACGCAGCCTTCATTCTTTTTGTGCAGTTATCACAGGAGGAAAACAAGTTTGGTCAAAACTGTCTTTTGGACTCATCACTGGGACTTGTCTTTGCAGCTGTACACACAAATTCTTAGATTGTCCCCTTGTACCTGAAAATGTGCTTTTCTACATAGGGCCTTTTCAATCTTCAGAAGACATCCTGGCTTGTATCAGCAATAGTGTGGCCAGCAGGACCAGGGCAGTGATTCTTGCCTGGTACTCAGCACTGGTGAGGCCACACCTTGAGTGTTGTGTCCAGTTCTGGGTTCTTCAGTTCAGGAAGGACACTGAGGTGCTGAAGCATGTCCAGATAAAAGCAACAAGGCTTGTGAAAGGTCTGGAGCACAGGTCCTATAGGGAGCAGCTGGGGGAGCTGGGGTTGTTTAGTCCAGAAAAGAGCAGGCTCAGGGGAGACCTTGTTACTCTCTACAGTTGCCTGAAAGAAAGGTGTAGCCTGGTGGGGGTCGGTCTCTTCTCCTAAACAAGCAGTGACAGGATGAGAGGACACAGTCCTAAGCTGTGCCAGAGGAGGTTTAAGTTGGACATTAGGAAGAAATTCTTCACAGAAAGCATGATTAGATATTGGGATGCGGTGCCCAGGGAGGTAGTAGAATCCAGGAGGTGTTTGAAGAAAGACTGGATGTGGCATTCAGTGCCATGCCCTAATTGACATGGTGGTGTTTGGTCATAGTTTGGACTTGATGATCTGAGGCCTTTTCCAACCTAACTGATTCTGTGATTCTGTGATAAAAGAGTATCTTAAGGTCTTCTTGTCTGGAGCAAAATGTAATAAATCCCTTAAGGTCTGGAACCCTAGGTCTGGAAGCTGGGGTGATTTTTAATACTTCAAACTTATATCTGTGGCAATAAGGAACCTTTCCTGTGGGCACATTCTGAATCCTTTGGTAGTAATGAGTAACTTACTGTTATACAAAATGTACTATTAAATTTCCTGTGATGTGTCTTTTCTATCACGTTACTTTGGGCCGTAATGAAATTTGAACTTTGATTGCTTCCATCTGAATCTGGATCATTAATTCTGTTTGTACGATGGTTTATACTCCAGCTCATCTATTTTTTTTTTTTTTTTAAAAGGTCTAGTGTTGTTTCTTCTGCCAGTAAAACACGGGTTTGGGTGGAGCTTGACTTGTATTTGAAACTGTCCCAAATCTGTATTACAATTGCATGTGAATGCTCTTCCATACTTGTCCCAGCACAGCTGATGTTTTACTTTACTCTTTCTGACATATTCAAATACTGTTTTAGCTTTTTTTGCTCTTTTCCTTCTTTGCTTAGCCTCAAAAAGATAAGAAAAAAAACCAAACCAAACCAAAAACAAACTAAAAAAAAAAAAGAAAAAAAAAAGAAAAAAACCCTTCAAGACAGTTATAATCCACTGCAGGATGAATAACTTGATTGTTACAAAGAGTGTCAAGGAGAAATACCAAAACATCTTCTGGGATCTTGTTTGTGCAGACCAGTATAAGATACTGGGGTTACGTTAAAAAAAAAAATTAAAACTGAAATACCTTTGTGGCAAAGTAAATCCAGCTCTACAGTGCAGTGCCCTACATTTCCTTATGCTCAAAAAGTTTTAGTATCTTCTATAGCGATAAAGATGTTAAGAGGAATAGAGAGAATATTTATTATAAAATACAAACATAGTTTAATAGCAACATGAATTTGGTAGGGTATTTCCTATGTTTCTTCTGTCGCACTGATGTCCCGGCAAATTTAGAAAATTCTGTTTTTAAAGGATAATAGTTGCATTCTGCTACCCAAACCAAAGTGATTTTCAAAATGTTTTAGGAGCATCTCAATGCTTAATAAAGCCTGTTAAGGCTTAGTCATTACTAGATACTAATATACAGTGCTGTAGTTTATTTATTTTATCCTTTCAGTAAGACTGATGTTTGTTAGCTTATCTTTAGCTAAAAATAGTAGCTATGATGTTTTTTCTATCACTGTCCAAGGCAGTAATAGTTTGGTGATGTACATAGAATATTTTGCTACTGGTAAATATAAGAGGTTTTAAATTTAGCATTGCTTTCCATCAGATGTCATCCAAAGGCAATATATATTCATCATCCCCTCCCCCCATATTGGTTATGGGACAAAGGTTCAGCTGATTCAAATAAATAACAGTCCATTTTATTTTTAGCTCCTGCTATAGGTCTTCTATATCAAGATGTCAGTGAACTGAAAGGACAGAGGTAAAAGCTTTATGACAAGGTTGAAGTAATATTTTTCTCAGGGGAAAAACAACAATACAAACCTTCCTCACAATGCTTAGTGGATGGTTTAATTTACCTTTCAGTGTGTGGTTTCATTCTCTTTTCCACATAAATAATTCTAAGAGACAACCCATCCAAAACTGTTAATTTTCAGCAGCGTTCCAAATGGAAAAATATTCATCAATAACAAAAAAGGGATAGTGAAGTTTGCTTTATTTCCAGCATTCTCATAAACATTTTTGAGTTTTGATCCAACATTTTTAGGTAAAAAGAGGAAAGGAGACCTCCTAGATCAAACAGTATTCGTTAACACTCTGAAGAACCAGTTCAAAAAACAATGCAGAATTCCCTTTTTGTTTTGTTTAATTGTATTTTGAGTTGATATTATATTGCAATTTAAAATCCAACGACAAAAAAACCTGTATGTCTTGTGTTAGACGGAAAAGGTCTTTTTACATTAGTGTGCAGGGCTGCACCATTTAAACTGCTTCCACATTTACAGTGAGATAAAAAGCACAGACTATGTGAATATATCTTGTCTTCTTTTCTTCTGCAAAGTTTGTGTACCTTATACAAGACAGTTATGATTCAGGAGTTGGATTTCTCTCTTGGGTGATTTCATATACCTTCACAAAGGTGGTCTTAGTCTCCCACAATAATTTGGTAGTTAGCACTTTTGCTTAGAATATGAGTGAGACAGATTTAATACCTCCTTTTTCAGAAATGGATCCAAATCCACATCCTTAGTCTTCTGTGAGAACAACCAGAACACCTGCTCACATACAGTGCTGCAGCACGGACCTGGAAAGGCAATGCGGGATCCTAGTTCTCGTGAGAGACGATGAAGTTGACATAAATTCTGTTAATGAGTTACATGGTAACACATACTAAGTGTTGCTAGTGGAACACCATTCATTATCAGGGTCTGACGTACAAAGGCCCATATCAAGTTGATCTCCACTGAGGAGGGAAAGGGCTGTGCATAGATGGGTAGTTTTGGTTTCGTTTTTTTTTTTCTTTGCAAAGATATATTCAATTATGATTTTTCAATTTTCTCTTAAAAATACTTCATTGTTTCCCCCTAAGAGATTGCATCCATTTACATGAAGATAGTAGTGCAATGTTGGGAAAATTTCTCAGGTATCATGACCTTAATCTTTCTCTCAAATACTATAATCCACAAGTCCCTGCTCTTTTATCTGGACTAGTATTGTACACCCTGCTAGCTTTCTTTCTATTCTTATTTTCCAAGCAGCATTTCTTTTCAGCTTCTATCTACTTTCAGTTTCCATCAGAGCTCTGAGATTCATTCTCCCTCCTCTGTCTCCTACAGATTGTCCACAGGCCACCTCATCTGCTCCCATTTACAGATGGTATCACTAAATACCACCCCTGAACTGACACCTTCTAGATCTTCGCATCGCACTTCACCTTTCGCTGTCAGTCTGCTTTCTGTCACTGCTGTGCTGCTACCAACTCAAATTCAGACTGGCAAACTCATGTTTATGCTCCAAAGCCCTGCACATCTCCAGTGAAATGTGACTGGAGTAGCAGATTACCTCTCCTCCATCCCTTTCAATGATAAACATACAGCCGGTACTGCAAGAGCAACAACAATTTTTACTTTCCTACGAAAGAACCTGCAAAATACATAGTCAAGTTTCAGTTGTGCTACAAGGGAAATTTCAAGTTGAACAGTCAAGATGGAAAGACCCTTGGTCTGTGAAAAGCACTGCTGATTTCAGGATCCCTTAGTGGAAATCCAAGTCGTGTCCCATTGAGGAAATTATTTCATGCAGGCACAGCTTTTTTGAAGACCATGGATGCTTTTAGACAGCTCATAGGTTTATTTCTTGGTGATTATGTTCAGCTAGCCCTTCCAAGGGAATGATGGCAGGGCCTGCCATTATCACCAGGTAGATAGCATCAGTTCTAATATCAAAGACTAAACGATATTGCAGGCAGCAGTGAGGAAGATTGCTGTTTTCTGCGTTTTTATTACAGATACTGTATCATTGTAATGTACATGAGGGCTTCCTGTGCCCTTCAATTGATCAAATTATGACATACAGAACTGTTGAAATAATTATGAGTTGAGAATACAAGTATAAAGGTCCTCCAAAATTGACTATATTTCTGTAATGCATAATTAAAATGTTCATGTCAGCAAATACCATTGATTGCACTTGATAGTGTGTTATGCTGCTGTTCCATTGAACTGGCAGAGACACTAGCAAAAAATGGTTAGTTTTTTTAATAGAAAGAGACTGGAAATATATTTCATGTTCTCACTTTCTTTCCTTACTTACAATGTGACTTTATATGTATATTCTTTAAGGGTAAGTATTGACACCCGAGACACTTCTGAAGAACGTATAAGTATAAATAAAACAGTTGTTTAAAACTTCTTTGGCTTTCTAAATGTGATCAAAGGTGAAAAGTGAATCAGCTCACTGTATCTTGCATGGTGAATAATATTCCTTACAATAATGCTTACATCTGGATAGTCACTGGCCATCCCTGGCTACATGATAAATCATAACATAGGTTTATTTTTTCTCTATAGCCTTAGAAGATATAATGCTTAGGACACAATTTTGCTTTAGATAAATTCAAAATAGTGTAGTATAAGACTGACTTTCTTAAAGCCATGCTTAATTCATGTTGTGCTGTGATCATAAACAGATTTAAGTTATTAAAAGCTTTAAAGAAAGTCTTCTAATATATCTTTTCTAGTTTCCTCACCTTCTTTGTCTTCCTCAACATTGCTTCTCTGATTCTCTGAATCTGAAGTTTTGTATGATTTTCTGCCTTGTTCTAGTGCTGCTCTCAGTGAAGTCAGCAATGGCCCAGTATTCATACACTCCCTATTTAGAAATCTATTAAACATCTATTAAAGATCTTCTTCTACGTTGGTGAAGATATTAGCATGCTCTGTATTCAGTAGGCAGATTTTCCTTCTGGGGAAGTGTAATTAAAGTTTAAGCATAATTCCATATGTCTCTCCTTGAAATGGGCTTACTAGCTATGGCAGATTGTGGCTTAAAACTTGAAATAACTGAAGGTTAACTACTTTTATCAAATTGGGAAGAAAAGCAATGCTGAGTTTGATTCAGGTTTGGGGTCTTTTTTAAGTTCTAAACTCTTTTTTTTCCTAAACATGAGGTAATGCAACAAGAGTCATTGTCTTTTCAGTGCTTCATCCTGTTTTTCAATGCAGACTGAGGTGAAAATGTCTGTCTTCGGGTTTTGTTCAAGTGAGGGAAGGCAATGGAATAAAAAAGAGCAGGAAAGTGTGTTTCCAGTGATCACAGCAAAATCATGTTGTTATTCCCTATTCCCTTTGTTATTGAGCTAAACATGTGCTAATTCCAATATTTGGCCTTCTGCCCCTGTTCTTTAGCTGTGGAGAAGTTCTCGGCCACAAAGCACAGTATTGCCCTCCCCATGGGGTGCTGGTATAGCGGGCAATTTGCTGCTGATTCACTCTTGAAAGCCAAGCTGGAAATGACATGACAATTTCAATATTGTTTCACTCAAAGTTCAATGCTATTCAGCTCAACCCTTTTCAAAACACGTAAGACTTGCTTCAAAAAGAATAAAGAAAATACTTTTCTTAATTAGCTCTGCTTGACTCCTGAGATAGGTCCTTTCTCATTAAGCCATGACGCTCTGACCTCTGATCTTTTCTGTTTGATTTAGGAACTACATGTGATTTTCTGTGTATTGCATGAATATTGACTCTCCAAATAATAGAGTTTGAAAGCACTCAGTTTTCTTAAAAACCCCTATGCACACAAAAAAGTGTACAATACTTTTCAAGACGATATTTCTCTACCACCTTTATGCCACCGTCTAGATGCAGTCCAGCTTCTAAAGGTACTTAGGCAAAATTTCTGAGATGCTAAAAATATACAGTAATTTTCAGCATCCGTTAGATTCAGGACAACTTTCTGTTACCTTAATAGTTCAGATCAAGTTTTTTTGTGCATGAGATTCGTATTTGCCAGTTCCATAAGATTCTAAAGGAAATTGAAATCATTAGTGCGAGGACATGAAACTCCACTCAATGATGCATTCATGATGCCTGTGACTAGGCAGTGCTATTCAAACATTCACTGCAAGAAACAATTACAGATACTGCAATTTTAAATCTTTCCTAACATCGTGGAGCAAAAATATCTAGAGGAACATTACATACTAATTTACATAAAATGAAAAAGGAAAAGAAAATGGCTGTTTTAAACCCAAACATTTAACAAACTAATTCAAAATGTATCTTATAGAAATGCAGCATGAAGTCATGTGAAACAATAAAGTGATGGTATAGAATAAAGCTGGTAGGTTTTTGAATTCAGTGTTATGAAGGTTTTTAAAATATATTTTGGAGCATATCTTTAGAGATAGTGTAAGAATTTGAGTCTAACTTCAGAAACTTTTTTTCTTTTCCATTTAACAAAAAAGTGAAGTGTATATTCGCAATGGACAGAGACCATTCAGGTGAAATGCAAGTCAATATGTGAAGATTCTTATGACATTTTGGGAAAATGAATTAATATACTTTATTTAATTCTACCTAGACATTAATATTTGGATATAAAGGATCTTAAAGAAAACCTATTTCACAAAAACTGTATCTGTCATCAGCAAATTTGGTATCATTAAGATTCACAAAAAGTTTATTCTTGGGTGAAAATTACTGATTACACCGTTGCTAATTTACTGTAAGCAGATTAATCAAGCATGAAAGACAGACTCTATTATTAGCACAAAACAAAAAGGTAACTGGTTGAGTTACAAGAAAGGGGTCACAGATGTTTTACATTCAGGTCGTAGCAGAAGTGGACCATTAGTATCACAGAGAGATCACACTTCTCTTCTATATTTGCTATATGAAAAATATATCAAGATCCATCAGAAATCCTGACAGCAACAGCCAACAGCAGTGTCAAGGATATGACATTACCATGGGAGTGGGCTTAGTTTAGGCCAGGAAAAACAGCAAGAACTGTGGAGAGATTCCTAAAAGCATCCTCTATGATGAACAAACATGTATTTTAGCAGGAGAAACTACAGCCAGGAAGAAAGGACACATCATACTGTGTCTAAAAGATATGGAAATACAGGAAAAACTTCCAGGGAGTTTTCCAGACCATTCTTGACTTAGTTGATAGAAATTCATAATGTGAAGTATCCCAGAATTACATTTTATATGAGTTTATAAATGTATAGATTACAGTGTACATCTGAGAGCTTACAACTGAACATTCCATATACCTCTGAGTAAGTTTACAGTGCTGCAATGAGAACAGGGCTAAAAAATGCTTTGTTTTACCCTTCTCCCAACTGCAAATGAATGCAAGATCAATGATACCATTACTGGTCTTTTTTCTGCATCAAAGTATTTCTGACAATGTGCACAATGAGCGTAAGAGGATGATTTGACCTCTTTATTGTAGTGGGATGTGGCAATTAATTTTTTATTGAAATTTCAATTAGCTTTTCTCTTCCCATAATGTTCTACCTAAACCCTCTTTTTAAGTTCTTACTGAGGTTACCAGAAAAGATCATCTAAGCATGACTGTGTTAAAAAGTAGAGGTAAAGAAAACAAATTATTTCTATTGTGTTCAAAATTGAGGTCACTTTAGGTTAACTGAATCAGATTCCTTGAAGAGATGAAGACTTTCCACATCATGAAGAATCATTCAGAGAATTCTAATTGAAAAAAGAAAGACACCAGCCTCTGATAAAAAGAATAAGATACCAAGATTAGTACAACTGAACAAGAAAACCTGAAACAGATTTTACAGACTTTTGCCTTTATGACCCTTGTAAAAGAAGAATTGCCAAATGAAAAACAATGGAGAAAACCCTGAAGATTACTTTACATTTAGCTGTCGAGCATCCTGGACCAGCTAAAGAACAAAGGAATTAGGTCATCCATTTAGAATCCTTATGCATCTGAAATACTTCAGTGCTAGCAGAAATGTTAAAGAAGAAGTTACAGCAAAATAAAAAATGTTTCTCACAGAGAAAATTTTTAATTTCATTTCTCAGTAACTACTTTTACTAAGTTAATCTTTTTCCTTAAAAAAGCATTATTTTTGTTATGTGTCTCCCTGAAAACATAGGAGTTAACTGAAATATTATATTATTAATGAAAACTTAAAACGCTGTTTTTCAAATCTTTAGCCTGCATAATGCTTATTTTGTAACAAGCAATTAAGCTACTTCGAGGAAATATATGTATATTTAATATAGGGAATCTGAAGTTTATTAGCCCTTGTATAAGTCGTAGACCAGCATTCACACTTAAAATCTGCTTTACTCAATACCAAAGCTGTGTTCAAAAATATTTTTGCTCTGTTTTCTGTGAAAATTTATGTCATTTCTCAAGCTTGGTCTCTGAGATGTGAATGCATTTAAGGAGCAGAAGTTCATAAATTACATAGTAGTACCTTCATAGTAATGTAACTCATTCTTACTGTTCTGGCTAAGATGCCAATAAGCCCATTTTCACAACAATAAAGCCAATATAGCTCATAGGGCATTTAAATCTGTCCAAGAAAGGAAGAAGAGATAAATGTGTGCCTGTGCATGTGCCTTTGTTGCAGGGAAGGGTTTACCAACTATTTCAGTGGCATTGAGTTCCTCTCATGAAGTGCAGTGGAAAATAAAAAGAGATTCCATGCTGAATTGAGGTTTTGAAATAACATAACAGGGGGGAATTAATTGTAGCTTGGAGATTCATGCTTACCCTCTGATTTTCAATAACCACAGAGATTGTCTGGAATTCACAGTCGATGAAAATGAATGCAATTCCTCCAAGTGGGAGGCATCCTGCCACCCTTGCGAGTGAACACTGTGTACGTCCTGGGTTTCCAGTTGAGGGTAACAGTGCTGCATGATGGATAAAATTGCTCTATGGGGTTTGAAACGCAAATCTGTACCTCCAGAAAAGATGTATTTTCCTCAGTTCTTGTGTGGCCTATAGAGATATTGCAGAGAGGAAAAATGTCAACCACCTCCACCTGTAAGCAAAACCAGTTGCCATAGTAATAGCACCTCATTTTTGTGTTAATGGGGGTCAGACCCTGGTGTAGTTCCCAGCTATCTTTTTCAGTTTCTCATGGAGTTACTCTCTTAAACTTTGCAGATTCACACCAGGTAATTTGAGTCTATTTTCACTTTTTTAATCTTTTAAAAGGAAATAGCTGAAAGCACATCAGTGTTACAGCAGCACATCCATACATGAACAGCTCAAGCAAATAAATAATTCCTCTAAAAAACACATTGCACACATGCATGTTCTCATCTATCTTTACAAACCTGATTGTAATTAAAATCTGTGACTATCCAATGACAATAGACTGATACAAACATAAAGACAGCTTTCTTCTCTTCTATACTGTTCTCCTATAAACATGTGTCTTAAAAACTTTGCTGTTTAAAGCTTATGTTTAAAGGCGAGGGACATAAAGTAGGTTTCCTTCTGGGACAGTGGAGGAATGGTTTGCAGAAGGAGTGTCTACACTGCTAATTGCTTACTCTAAAATGATGCTCAGCATACCTAGGAGTTTATCTCTGAAAATTTTAACCACTTAATTTCCCAGCTTCTGATCATTGCTATTCTTAGTGTCATTGGAAAGTGGATACTAAGTTCATTATTTTATGGTGGCAATCTTATTTGACTTTTCAAGAATGAAAGTAAACACAGAGTCTCTTAAATCTGCAAAAATGCATAACTTTCACAAATAGGCCATCACCCAACCAAGGACTGAACAAAATGTGAATGAATATGTTAGTCAAGTTGCTGCCAGATCTGCAGGGAAAGTGGTGATATAAAAAGCACCAGGCAACAAAATTATTTTTCTAGATGTCTCCAGCTGGATGTAATAGGCCAGTAAGTAAAAGAATTGTAGTAGTTTATGTGGACAAAATATACAACTAGCGTGAGGGAATACATCATACAACATAGGAAAAATGGACAATGTTGCACTGGAAAAATAAAGAAACTATTACCTTAAAAGTAAGTATGGCTTCAAATATAACTTTTATTAATTCTAAAATCCAGAGATTCACAAGCCTATGAGATATCAGAAACTGAATACAGGTAAAGAAAGCACACAGGCAATAGAGGAAGAAACTTGAGTCTTACTTTGATTAAACTACTAGCATTTTTGTCAGAAAGTTTTTTTTTAGCTGAAATACATAATATTCTCAGAATACTTTCTCCTAAGAGGTTACTGCTGGATAGTATCTTGTCAGATACAAGTGAACTTAATCCAGAAACCTTCTCTGAAATGCTTCCATTTTCCAGATACGGATTTTTTTTTCAAGTTCTGCAGTTCCTGAGTATGAGTAGACCAACTATGCCTGATTTTAGCATCCTGTCCTTTAAAATTCAGAGTGAAACTATGATTTCCTTTGGTGTCCTTCATCTGATTTCTGTAGTAAACATGTACCACAGCTATTTTCCTAAACAAAGGCCCGTGGTTGTTTTGCTATTACAGGCTTAGCTGTATTCTTCTCTTACTCCAATGGATTTTGGGTGTTATTTTTTTGGTTTGCACCTGTGTGCAGGCCAAATAGGAGAAACTCCAGGCCTTCGCAGATTACTGGGATTATTGAGATTTGCATTGTTTTTCCTTCTTTGAAATTAGGTCATTTTGCTATTCTATCACATAGCCAGCACGTCTGACGAATGATGCTGTGTAGTACTTCAGTGTAGTTTTAGTGAACAGATTGCCCACTGAAGAGTCTTAAGAATGCTATGAAAAGGAGGGAGTGTTTTCTGAGGTTATTTTTTGCATCATACGTGCTAGGATGCATGTGTGATTTATTTATTTAGAATTTGTGGGTAAATTTCTATTAAAAGCAGTCAGTTCCTTTTCACAAAAAGCAAATTCTTCCCAGTTAGCTGGTTGATATTTTTACATTATAAAAGAAAACCTTCAATAGTCAATGAAAATAGCTAGCTATGTGAACATTAAGATTTGTTGTTCTATGTTTCTCTCACCATTCATCTTATTTTTGGATGCTCCCAAATGCTCCTGCATTATGTAACCAGTTCTCCAAGTCTCCTTTCCTACTCCCACAAAAGTGTGCATGAGGGTCTGGAATGAAACATTCTTCTAGGTCTGTTTTTCAGTTCAGGTTGTCTTTTTATTACTTTAAGATCATATAATGAGACGTCTGTGGAAGAACTCCCTCAGAGACTGGAGTTTTGTCAGAAATGTTCTCCTGGGTTTGAAATCCAAGTAGGTTTATGTGTATATAGGTATATGTCTATATAAGTGAGAAGGAGAAAAAGAGAGAGGAAAACAAAGTTTTTGACATGTATTAAGGATGACAATTCCTTCTCACCTGAATAAAACTCACCCTAAAAGGGCATGAGAGATGATGAGTTGGTAACATTTTATATTAAAGACACTACTGATTATTAAAGTCACTAAACTCTTAAAATGCTAATGGATTAGACTCAGAGAATAAATATGAGAAGGCTTCTGTGTACTGTACACAAAGCAAATAAAAAGCAGGACTTTCATTGGCCATGCTATGGTTTTTGAGTTAGTTACCATCAGAAGAAAAATCATCATCAGAGAACACCAGCCGCCTTACTTCCATTACTAGATCCTCACAGATCTGATTGTTAGGCATTTGACATTACCAAAGGCTAAAGTAAATATTACAGTAACATTATCCAATTCAGGTTTTCCTTTCAACAGTGTAAGGCTTTCCTATCCTTAATTATCAGCTGAATTTAAAATGTTTCAAAGTGTCTTGTGCTGTGACTGCTGGAGAAACTGTTTTTGTATTAATCTCTATTCCCCAAGGAAGCAGAAGACAGAGGAACAGGTCATTATTATGTGGCTACATTTAAGGAGAGGCATACTGGCATTTCTAATTAATGTATCTGAATTTGAAAAATGGATATAAGATTTTGAAGCAATCAAAATAGCGATATACCCCAAAATTATGGGAAAAAAAACCCCTCAGCTAGACCATTTTTCCTCCTTATATCAAACAGGGTATTACAAAGATTTCAAATCCAACTGGCTGTACAGCAGGCTGAAAAAGATCAAATTTGCTGCGGTTTGCATCCCCTTTTCTCAAAATTAGATGCAAGTAATGTCATTGTTTTGTTCTTTGTGTACTGCTCCAGAAGCATGAGTTTCTGTGTCTGTATACTAATTTCCAAGTAGACCAAAATAGGCCTTCTCTTCTTAAAATATCCTGAGACTTGGCTTGCTTAAAGAAGAGATGACACATAGCATTATCTATTTAGTTCATTTTTATCTGTTCCTATAAGCTGTGTAGTTGATAAAATTTCGACTGTCACACAGGATTTACAGGTATTTGTACTCATGAGTAGGTCAGCTTGCACAAAGGCTTGCCTTTCATCATGTACATATTTTATTACTGTCAGGGTACACTGATCTTGCTCTTTATCCATAGGACATTTTATTTTGCTGTGAAAATTGGTTTTGCACACAAAGGTGAGGACAACCTTTATTTAAATATGTACCAGAGTCAAAACATCTTAGTTGCATGCCTCTATTTTATTGAGACAAATGTCCTATTCACTGTAATACAAACATTATCCATTATATGCTCTGTTTCCTGTCCTGGAGAGATGAAGTTTATTGTTTATAAAGCTAACAGACATAATTCTTCTATCTTTCCAGACATATTGGAAAAGAGCAACTATTACTGTATCCCTCAAGACTTGAATTCCCTTTGTCACACTATTCAGTTTGTAGAAATGTATCCTTTTCCTGAGAGGTGCTTTGAACCAAACCGCTTCCCTAGTAAGTTCCATGTGAGCTTGCTTTCGGCTCAACAAAAATTTGGGGAAGTCTGCCCATCCAAAAAAATTATTATTCAGGGAATTCTTCCAGGGAAAAAGAGTGTAATGCTGCTGATGGATCCTGCTTTTTCTACATGCAGCAGTGAATGGCACCATGACTGTCAGGTAAACATCTCTTTGGGTATGCAGTTAGCATCAACAGTGCTTTTTACCCCATTTAGGAATCAGGTTTGACTATTTCCTATGCTATCATTTGTCATCTGTCCATGACTAAAATAGTTGGCTGCTCTTATCACACTTTTACAGGTAGACCTTGACTACATTGATGATCTGATTCTATAATTAGTCAATAAGCTATATCAGCTTGCTGAGCCTGCATAGGTTACTTGCTAAAAGTCACCAATCTTTGTTGGAACGAGCCTGCAGATTAAAATGAATTCTTACTTTTTACAAAAATTTTGTTGTTTTGCTCACTCTCCTTTTCAAAACCTTCTATTTTTTTCAGATGCTTGGATATACTGATTTCTGTAGGAACAATGGGGCTTTTTCAAAGAATCTCTAATTCATGAATATCCTCATGCATTTGTGTTCTGTTGTCCTTGTGATTTGATGGCTATATACATATAGAAAAAAATGAATATCATAGCTTATCATACTACGTAAAGTCCTTGTGATAATGATGTTTTCAGCAACAGCCCACTGTTTACAGGATAAAACTGTGACACTGACACTAGAGAAAAAACGCCTTAAACCCCCACCCACTGAGCTACATGGGAAACTCAGAACACTGTTATTGAGGGCAATGATCAATGCTACACTTAGTATTCTAGTTTTCAAATACCATCATGGAAAGCGGATTCCAGAAACCCTAAATAGATAACGCATCTGATTTGCTTGCTGTTAGTCTGAAACTCTTGGAGGGGAGTACCTGCAGCAGTTTAGCAATCTAATTCATAGAGATAAAGCATGTAAATTGCCTACCCTGCTTTACTGAGTTTCATTTCAAGACCTCAGCTCCCTTTGGTGCAACTATAAAAATAGGAAAAAAAGGGAATTGGTGTAACTCTGAATAAATTCAATTTTTACAGAAGTATCCTAAAATACTTTAGAAAAGTCAGTATACATCTGTTTCTGGATCCTTGTTAAAATTAAACAAATAAAATTTTGGGACGTTTATCTGCCAGACTGGTAGTGTTATGAAGCAATTCTCTGCATCTTAAAAGAGTGATCCATTGATCTCTGGATCGTTAGCACCATCTCAGTATCCTCCGTGCTGACCAGCTGTTCCTAATAACTTCTGATAACCTCAGATGACTTTCACCTGTCAGGAGTCAGGTAGTTCTTAGCACTGTTACAGCAAGCATTAAACATTTGAGAAGTTGCACAGCATTTTTCAGTTGCCCACTGCTTAAATTTTCTTTTTCTTACTTATATTATTTTGTGTTTGAACTTAATTAGGTTCATGTGCCAATGTAAATACGGAGACTTTTTTTTATCCTACTGCCCTTTTAGTGGGATAAGACCTAGGGATGTGAAAGGACAGATTTTTTATTTTAAAGGAAGAGAAAAATAGATCAGAAACTAAAAGGTGTTCTAAAGCTAACAGGAGTGCCTTTGTGGCTTGGAGAAGAAACCAGAGCAAAATGCTCATGAGAGTTTGGACTGCACCCTCAAAATGGTTAGGAAAGGTAAGAAACAGAAACAAAAGGGCTCTACTGCTTGTTTAATATATGTTTGTGTACTTGTAGCCTTGTTGTTGTGGGATTACTTTTTTCTTTGTTTTTGCATCATCTTATGCTGATTTAGTGAGTTCTCGCTTTTTTCTTTTTTTTAATTTTTGTTGCATAAAAACTCATTGCTTTTTGGAATGCTTTCATAGGGCCTGCTGGACTGCTGTGGGTGTCTGAGGAAGTGAAAAAAAGTATTTACTTGATTAGCATTGGTTTTAGGGATTACTTTTCCAGTCTGCATTAAAATAAACACAAATTTTGAGTTTAGTGTTTCTCTTCAAGGATGGGAATGTATTTCAGTGGGGAAGCTTGTAGTGTAATTTGGTTAAGTAGCGATTGAAGCTTTTTAAGAGTGCTTCTGTGGACTATGGATTTAATTGCCACTTTGAATGTGTTTCTTTTTCTGGCTATAAGTTGTTCTTTTAATATAGGCTTTGTTCCTACCCTCCATGTGTTTTGCCCTGATATTGATCTTCCACCTGTTGACTTTAGTTCACTTAATTTTCCTGCTGGAGGCATAATTTTATGTAATGTAGTTGTTGTGTTTTGGATTTCTTTTTCCAGTGACCGTGCTATCAGATTAGCTTCTCATGATGAGCAAAAGTGATTAATTTCAGATTGGGCATAGACATATTTTTTTACAGGTTTTTTGTGGGGTTTTTGGTTTTTTAAAAATGATTTTCTAGATCTTTCATGCGCCTGAAACTGTGAGGAGAGGTAATATGCGATGATATAGAATAAGCATGCTGTTGAAGTTAAGATGTTTTAAAATCAGAAAATGTTGCTCTTGGCATTACTTTATGGTACAACTAATTGGTATTCTGGAGAAGTATAATCTCCAGATATATTCCATATATTAATTAGGGGAGGTTTCTTTTTTTGTGAGTGATACTACCTAGGAATATGAACCCAGAAGTGTTTGTGCTTCATTTGAGAAATGAAAAAACATTTTTTACTTTTATTCTGAGCAATCAGAAAGTCAAATACCAAAGTCAACAACACCCAGAGTTGTTTTGAGCTATGCATATTTTAACTTGTTTCAAATTAGTGTCAGAATTTTTTTAATATGTGCACATCCTCTGATTCTAAGATGATAAAAACACTGCTGTACTTGGAAAAGGATCTACTTTTGACAGGTGGTAGTTCCTGCATTTCACTGAATCATGATGACGCAAACGTAATAGCAGATATTGAATAAACTTTATTTGCACTGGAAATTTTAAGAAACAATTTTACTTGGACTTATCAGTATTACCGAGCATTAAGGGTACACAGGCTATTTTGTTTGCTTGTTTTTGTTTCGTGCTAACAAGTAGAGAGTTTTTTTTCTACAGAGAAATAGCAATTTAAGGTAGTAATAATTCAAAATATTTCATGTGCACTGATCAGTTCTGTTTTTATTTTTGTCATGTTTTCATAAAGAAAAGTGCTTCATTTCTGTGCTCATATGGATGAAAACTTAATGCAGTGTGCACTGCAGGCAGAGGAGTACAAATGCAGAGAGTTTTGTATCAGCTTCCTCTCCCATCTCTGACAATCCTTATTGCTCTTTTAGACTAATGTCGATGATTTTAAGGAAACCAGAAGAGATCTGTGAAGCAGAAATGGTGGAGAAAATGAAACGAAAAGCACTGAACCTTGTTTTCAGAATATGCGTGAACTCTGAATGGCCAGGAATATGGGAATGCTATGCAAGATTCTTATGTTATAATATATAAGAGCCAAAAACTTCTATAAGGAAAGTGGTAATATTACTCCACAGTTTACTTCTATTAAATTATCCACAACTTAAATCCATGTCTGAAATTTGATAGTGAAAAGCAGGAATGGAAACAACCTTTTTTTTCTCCCCCCTTTCTTTTGTCCCTGGTTTTTAATCTTTTTTTTTTCCTCTCTCTCTAAGCAAGCATAGGCTCAAAGCACTACAACTGACAAAAATCTCCTAAAACTGGCTTTTGCCTTTTTTTGTAGAAGGGCATTTAACACTATCTCAGTATAATGTAAAGACTGTTGAACAAGAGCATGTCCTTTGTACATCTGACAGGAATGGCATAGGAGAACGCTTGAAACTCCGGTTTTCCCTTCTGTTGTGTGGTTGCACTAAAATCAGGAATTGTGCTGGAAATTGCATGATTTAAAGTCCAAATTTCATTCTTCAACAGTAGTTCTCCTAACCAAAAATTTTCTCGTGACAGTGATCTCTCTTTCAATAACAGAAATCTCTTTCAATGAGAATGTGGTATCCAAGCTGCAACATGAAATGGGACTGCTTTTATTAAATGTAGAATTTCATTAATGAAATTGGACACGTGTGTACATATGGTCAGTTGGTCTGCAAAGGCTCTTGGAGCAGAGCATTACAGGGATGTGGAAAGGATAACAGATGTAGCTAGGCATAAAGGCACTGAATGTACGAGGACTATGAAAATATAAAAGCCATTGGCTTGAATCACTCGCCAGGTTTGGGGATCTGTGCTTGAAAATACAGACCGACTTACTGAGAAATCTACCCTTCAGGATATTGGATGAGTCAGAATATGGCTTCAATTTTCATGGCTGGGTTTCTTGGCATGAAAGAAGACGGTGGGAATTTATATGGGAGTACACTAAACCTGGTTTAGTAAACAACCTACGGTTTCTACTTGGTCAGAATCCAGTAGAATGATTCCAAGTCCGAAAAATTTAATTTCAGAAGAAAGGGGATAGAAAGCATTTCTCCCAAGAGTGTGCCTTACACCATATCATGTACCTCACCACCTCCCACTCCCCCAAATCAATGTCGTCTGGTGTATCTATGCGATTGTTCTATGGTAGAAGTTTGTGCAACTGGGAGAGGGGAGACACACGACACACCACACCACACAGAAACAAAACAACAGCTGAAACAGCAAAACACAAAACCCAACTTGCTAGTAGTAACTAACCAAAAATTCCAATATGAATAACCAGGGTGTTTAAAGAACACTAGTAATTCAAGGTTTATATCTAGTGATTAAACTGGACAGCAAATTTCTTCTGAAGTCTAGGAAGGAAAGAGATAGTGACTCTTGGCCAGGAGCCAGGGACTTTTTTGGACTGATACTAACTTCTGTTTGAGATGATAGGGAATGATAAAACTTTGGCCATTTATTGTTTTGAAAAGTAATTTTTCGGTCTATGAAAGCAAAATTCTTTTTTTAGCCAAGAAACTGTATGTATTACTTGCATACTGAATTCCTTTTATTTGTATTTCTGTCAAGTACAAGCCACTGTGCATGTTAATGTAATTTGTTTATAACATTCATGATTCATTCTGTGATCATTCAGAAGGAAAGTGCTCTATAAACATTAAAGATGACCTATGACTAGGGCAATTTATCTTATGCTGCCTGCAAACTTCCCTGCAGTGCAGGAAATGGGTTTGGATCCCATTTAGCCCTTGTTTATCCCCTTCTTGCAACTTGCAGTACAATAAGAAACACTAAGGCGATATTTTCACAACTCTTTTGTTACTACTTACTGTATTTTCCTCTTCTTTCTTTTCCCGGACATAGCCCTCCATAAAGATAAGGTATTGTACTTTATTCTGCATTCTTGTTAGAAAGAAGATGAAGACAACACATCTAGATGATGTAGAGACTGTTACCATTCATGTAGGAAGGCTAAATATAGCTTGGTGATATTGGAGAAGGGGCTCAGAGGTATCTGATGCTTTAAATTTTTGGTTTGATTGTTATTTTGCTTATTAAGGCTGAGTCACTAGAAAAGTAAGTTGTTATATTTTAAATATATTGGCTTCAGGGGACAGAAGAGATTCACTTCTGTGCCAGTTTTAACAGCAGCCAGAAATTAAACTCCAAATAAGATCTCAGAATTCTGGAGTGGCAGCCAGCTTTTCCTCCCAAAACCACCCCTTCCTGATGATAAGGTGCATGGTATAGAGCAACAGCTTGGCCATGCCTACATGATGCTCAGCTCCACACCTTCTCTAAACCAAGACAACCTCTAAATCTTGATTAATTCTGTTTTGTTGTTTGTTTTTGTCTGCTTGTTTGTTTTGTTATGTGTTTTGTTTTTTTTTTTATTAATGCCTAATGGCTTGTTGTAAGGATGTGGAGAAGAAAAGGAGAGGGGGTGGAGCATAGTCTTGAAATACTTCAAAAAGACTAAGACTCTTTCAGAAGAGAAGATGCAATTTTCCATAAGATTTTCCCGCTAAGACTCTCTTTTCTCTGGATATTTCCAGATAGCTGTAGGGATAACCTGATTTGAATATTCCAGCACCCTCTGGATATGATTTTTTCAGAGTTTATTACTATGCCAAGACACATTTTGGATTTAAACATATGAATAGACTCTAGAATAAGCTTAGTTTTGAACTTTTACATACTTGCCAAATTGTTTTGGTTTATATATTCAAGGTGCCTTTATTAGCCTGATGTTGTGGTGGATGTGAAGTTCTAAGATTAAAAATATGACTTGATCTCCAGGCTTTGTTCATAAAAGGAATTCTTTAGAGCCTCACAATGCTACTTTTCTGGAACAAAGTACAGATCAGAATTCAAACCTCAGTGATTCTAAGGTGTCTGCTTATATCTTGAAGTTCGTTTTCTTCTTTTGACCCAGATGAAAACTCATGTGCTGTGGAGGTCCTATGCATGCTCCCTTCAGCCGCCTTTGTTCTAGAAACATATCATTACAATTTTATAGATGAGCAGTTTTCACTAGTTTCCCTTTCCTTTATTCACCAGCTCTTGTCCTTAGCCCTCTTAAACATGGCTACTGCAACTGTTTCTGTTGCTTTGGAGTGTCTAAAAGAATTGTGAAACAATCTGATTTTAAACATAATCTCTCTCTATTCTAATAGTTATTTCATAAACATTGGCTTATAAAATAAAATAGTTTTAAGTCAATGGAATTTCAAAAGTCCAGCAATATTACTTTCTTTGTCTCTGTGATTTCTTTTATTTGTCACGACTGTACTGTTTAGTCTCAGTCTTTGGCCTAATTTACGTGGCAGTGATGGTTGTGTTGCTCTTTGCTCACCACTCAGTCGCTGATTCTCCTAAGTAACCCTGAAGAAATGGTCAATAGCTGTTCAGTCTGTGCTCCTGTTACAGGAAAGGGTTGAAGTTGTATTCAGAAGGGGTTATTTTCAGTAACAGGTGTAAAAGGGGGTTGGTGGGCTTCCCTGCCTCATAAATCTGTACGAATTACAGAGGCTATGCAGTGGGTTACACTATAGGTGAGATGTGTATACAGAGCAAAGGAAAGGATTCTAACATTCCAACCTGTCTTTAATTTTAAAGAAAATTAGGACATGGGAAGCTCCATTCTGAAACAATCATTGAGGTACCTCCTGTTTCTCACTTTTAGAACAACCCTGTAATCACCAGTTTTTAAACAGAAAAACCTCTTTGGATTTGCCTCTGTGACATCATGGCCATTTTTCAGTGGAAACGTTATGGCTCCAGGTAACGAATAAGCTTCTAACGAAAAGAACTTGTATCCACGCAAATATCCAACAGAACAAAAATAAGAACTACAAAAATAGGAAATACAGAAATGCTTCTCATAGCAAATTTTGTCAAAAATTAAATAACTGCCTAGAGAGCCTCAGTAACGCTTTTGGCAAAAGGATTCATATTCTTGATCAACACACAGGAATGTACTTACAGTGAGTGCTGCAGAAATGCTTATGTTTGCACTTGTAACACTAGGATTTTTACTGTGTATTTCAATATTTTGAAGTACACTTCAAACCAAACCTCTCAGTCTTGGTCTTTGTTGTTACCTTCTATTAGATGTTTTTGTCTTTCCCCCATTTCCTTCCTACTCTCATCCTTTGGGGGAAAATGAAAATGGATGAAATGGTGCCTATCCTTTTATGAAATTGGACCTGGAAGTAACCAGCATTAATTTGTTATGGAGGAGAAAAACCTTTCTAATGCTAAAATAAATGTACTTCTGGAAGTCTTTTACCCTCTTAACAGTATCCAAATGATTTTTGGGTTGATCATGGCTCCATCCTTTCTGTAAATATCTTGGCCGCAAAGAAATAATGGAAGGAATTGCAAATAACAGCAGCGAAGACAGAAATAAATTGTATGCCAACTCTTTTATAAGAAACACAAGTGTCAGACATCAAATACTTCATTGTCAAAGTTTATATTTAGAGAGGTGTGCCTAATTCAGAAAAGTTTCAAATAACTTTTGGGTTTTATTGTTTGGTTTTTTGTTTGCTTGTTTGGAGGTTTATTTTCTTTGGGTTTTTTTTGTTTGTTTTTTGTTTTTGTTTGTTTGTTTGTTTGTTTTGTTTTGTTTTTTATTTCTAAATCTGTTTCCTTGAGGGAAAATTACTTTAAATCAGTAAAATTTAAGATTTTGGGGAAAAAACCCATAGAATCACTTAGGTTATAAAGACACCTTTAGGAATATAGTCCCACATGTCATCCATACAAGCAGAAAGAACCTGGAATTATGGTCAGCCAGAGGAAGTGATGAGGTTTAAACATTTTAGACTACTCAAAAATCAGAATTGGAGGTTGTCTTAGAAGAACGTTGTGTGATGCATTCTTGTGGGCCTTATATTTTAAGCAAAATCCTGATGTTTTTCAGATGCAGTAAGATGCCTTTAGGTACCTGACCACATTGAAATGTATACTTTTATAGGGGTGGCATACATCAACATATGAACAGACAGGAAGAGGAACACTACACATGTTGCTCAGATTACATTACTTTTCTCAAGCAAGCTTTGGTGTTGAAAGAAACTGCTGTCTCTGAGAAAACTTGAGATGTCACTTTTTTTCTCTATGCTGGAGTAGTTGTCTGTACCCTTTCTGAAATTTCTCTTTTGCTCCAGACTTTTTACACAAATTTTTCCTGAAGAGAAGCAGAAGTCTTTCTCTGTTATTTCTGTATTAAGGCAGAGTCTCCTAATAACTGCTCTCCACATCTGTTGATGAAATCTGCCCCGTACCAGCAGGAGGTTACAAGGACCTTAGGTTATTATCAGCATGTATATTTCCACTACTGTGCTTCAGAAACTGTTGTGACACCACTTAATGAATATTTTCTCAAGCTGTCAGTATTCAGTTAATGTTCCTATTTAGCACTCCCTATACCTGAGGACTGTGTGATAATTTATTTTAACATATTTCAATTTACTTTTACTCAGTAAAGGAAAAAAACCTGCAACTATTGGGTTGAAATTGCTACATGTTTTGTAGATTTTGCTCTTATTGCAGTTACATCAGTGGAAGCCAGTTTATTTTAGGAGGAAAAAATAGATTAGGGAAAAAACCAACACGTGAGACTCAAAGGACCTTGGTGTGGAAGGACAGAAAAATTACCCAAAGCAAGCACATCTGACACTGAAGGTGCCTGCTTTACAATGCCACAGTTTAGTTCTTGCACATTCAGCTCTGTGTTGCACTCAGAGCCCTTTAGCTCAGGACTTACTAAAGCATATTCTCAGCCAAGGTAGAAATGGACATGACTAACAGTTTAGGTGAGGAATGGACTGTGTTTTCTAGCCTTTATTTGTGAAAATATGCGTGTGTTTGTGTGTGTAACTCAATGCTTGGAGGCAGGTCTAGCAGTTCTGTTGGCAGAATCAGATTCTCCTCCCACCTCTTACCAGTATAGTGGAACAGAAATCAAGGGTCTCTGATCAGATAAAACACTGCTGTGACTGGTGCTGTCTGCTGAATCTCTCTAAAAACCTTTTAGAAATTCTGTAGTCTTGTGAGAGGCAGGGGCTTTTAACAATTACTATTTTTGGAACCCAGCTGATGTTCACTCCTGTTATTGATGCCTGAGGCAGAGGTGACAACAACCACTGTAATGTCCCCACTCTGTGTCTGCCACTTGGAAGTACTGCATTACCACTGAGAATGAAAAATTTTTACAGCATCAGCCACCTGAGTGAAGAAAACAAGGATATCATTTAAGTGTAAATGGACCAAATATAAAAGACAAACTTCCTATTCAGTCCTGTGAAGATAAAATATGATCCTGACCATCATTTCAGCAGTGATCTATTTGTATCTTGGATCCATCACAAAGACTCCAGTCCTCATAACTGGAAGGGGAGGATGGAGAGTGATGCATGGTTGGACTATTCCTCTTTCCGTGGAGCAGTACAGTTTGGTTCTTTCCAAAGATCCTATGCAATATGTAGATATGTGTATATATATATAGATAGATGTACACACACATATGTGTTACAGAAATATATAAAGGTCAATTGTCATTAAATGTGATTATAAAAGTGCATGTGTAGCAGACGGATGACTCGTCACCTTGTTCAATGGGCTACTGCATGGGTTTTTTTGTTGTTATTTTTGAAAAGTAGTAACTGTACCTTTAGAATGAATGAGGCAGCTTCTGTTTTTCTCCTATTTTGACTCTGGGTCTTTCAGAAGGAGACTCTTGGCTGTGAGTACTAAGATTGGGAAATTCCCAAAGTGTGGATTTGAGCGTGCAGAGAGGGATAGAGCAAACCGGCAACCACAGGAGCAGTGCAGGCAGAGAAACAGGCTTCTGCGCAGACCAAGAGCTAAGCTGCTACAGGGCAGAAGAAATTAAACTTTTATAAGGATTCAAGAGGACTCAGAATTTAACCAAGAGAGCCACTGAAAGTATTGACACTAGAAAATTGAACTGGAAGAAAGGGTTGTAGGCAACACCGGACAGAGAGGACGTTTTTATCTGCTTCATCAATGAGTTCTGGTCTTCATAGTTTAAAGGACTCTTGTTTCACTTTCCCTGAGACATGAGTCATCTTTAGAGGGTAAGAACACCTAAGGTAGTTTGAACTCCTGTTAAGGAAATTATGGTACAATTCTACCTCAAAGTCATACTTGTTGAGGAAGATTGAGAATTACTGGAAATAAGAATGTATGATCAGGAATTATGCTAGTAAAAAAAAATAATTACTATTTCGTGGATAAAATCAGTAAATTTCATAGACTTTCCAGCAACCATTTAATTGTTAACCTTTCTGAGCTTTGAAAAGCAACATCTGACTTTGAAAAAAGTCTCTTGAACTGGTTAGAATTAAAATCAAAAAGGTGATCTGCATAAATTCAGTACTGTTAGTTGGTTTTATTCTCTTAGTATTAACATTTACATTCAGGACATCTCTAGCTGACACTCAAAAATGTTGCTAGCTCATCCTACCTCTCCACAGGACAACATAATTTTAAAATCCCTTATTATGTAGCTCATAGTCAACTTAATAATATAAACAATTTAATTCAAATGCCAGCTAAACAATAACTTTATTTTGTCCTTGAATTGTGTATTTTCAACACTTCAAACTTATTTACTATGATATTTCCAAACATGACTTTTTATTCTCTTCTGATGACATTTGAATTATTGAAAGATTGCATCTTGACTGCAAAACTCACAGAATGTCTGAAAGAATCTAAACTTTTCCCAGGCAGTATAAATAATTCATGCTTTATTCTTCTCTCAGCTGTGGGAATGCTGCTGCTTATTTACAGCATGCTTCTAGGGGAAAAAAGTCCATCCTGTTTTATCAACACTTCTCTGCTATTAGATAAAGCTGGTCTTATGTTCCTATAGTACCGACTTAGATATATTTACTGTTATTAGATGTAAATTATCTTTAATTTTCTATTATAGTTACTTTGTTCTTCATTTATGAACTTAAAATAACAAGTTTGGGCTTTTTTCTTTTTTTAACATGATTTCCATGATCTAGTAAATCAGTGTTTTCCTGTAAGGGATGCCCCCCATTCTCCTTTCAGAACCAGAGATTGAGAAGGATGTGGGAGGCAAGAGTTCAAGCTTCCCCAGGCTTTGGCTTCTGTCTGCCTGCTTAAGGTCTGTGAATGTATCCATGTTAACATGCAAAGTCTTGCCATTACTATTCACTCCACCATAGAATGAAAATAATCCTTTTGAACGTTTCTATGAATCAAAATTGCCCAAACCCTTTTCAGCTGGGTCTTAGATTTAATTTACTTTTTTCCCTTTGCATGCCTCCCTTCTTCAGAAATGACCAGAAATTCCAGCCCATCCTAGCCAGTGCCCTGCAATAACTTGCTGCTTGATTACCTTCCACAAAGTGTTCTGATATTGCAGCTAAGAGATGGAGATCACTGGGTAAAATATGTTTGGTAAAATACATTCAGATAGGCTCTGGCTATTTTGTCTGATTCCATCTGAAGAAATAAAGGGGAAACTAAAAAAGAAATGTTTAATATGCACTTACCCATGCTTTATTTTCTACATTATTGGTGTAGGAATTCTTGAGGGAAATGCTATATGTAAGCTTCTAACTTTAGGTCTTTCTTTCGTACTTCGGATGGGGCACATCTAAGTGCACATGAAATGCAAATATTAACTGTTAAAGCTAACAAAGCCCTCACAGATTTTATTTTGCACTAATGTATGTATATTTGTAAGATAACTTAGAGGACACTGGTACTAGAAGAAAAGGTGCTGCTGCTACCATTATGTTATATTGACACTTATAATCCTTTTTGGTTACATAAATTGATAAATCCATAGTTATAGTTCCGTTCTCTGCACTAGACAAACTATTTCCCACTTGCAGCTGTAAATCCAGATGAATCCTATTAATTAGGGGAATAAGCCACAATGAGTGTAGGATTATCCTTCTTTGCTTAGAATAGGAGTAGTAACTGTTTCAGAGAAAATTATTTCATTGGATACTGGAAAGATATAACCACCTTCTCAAGAACGTAACGTTCCCTTTCAAGGAGCCTTCTCTAATGATTAGTATATATATCTTAACTCACATCTATAGATGTTTTCATTAAACGTAAAATCTCTAACCCTTTTTTGAGTGTTACTGCTTTTCAGAACTTCTCTCAATCTGTATCCCACCATGGTGTCTTACAGATTGACTGAGGTCTGTGGAGAGGTTCCTTGAGCATTCTGCATCCGCTTTTCAACGGAATTGAGTGGGTGTAGTAGCTGTGTCGGAATCATTCACATTTCTGTTTTCTCCATTTCCAGTTTACTTAAGTTAAATACAAAGCATTCTAATAAAATGCATCCTTTTTTTCAACGTCTGATTTACACCTAGAGAGCCTTATATTTTTCCTGCTGACAAACAGGATTCTTTTCCTGACTACTGAAGATTAATGCAACAAATAAACTTTCAAATTAAGTGATTAAATAATTAAGTTATAAGAGAGGCATTAGATGTCACTCTTTCAAAATGCCTGGAGTGAAAACAAAGTGGTATTGAGTTTTTCAAAGGGCTTCTCCTCACACAATGCTTTAGGACATGTTTCTCTGGGCATAAATTACAGTCACAGAATGTTCCATACTTTCCCTCTTGTCTCCAGGGCCTGGGATTCCTGAAAGATGATTTTACTAGTAGAGACAGACCGATAAGACTTTGAGTGTCTCAGTCTTCTCCATTCCCTTCCTTTAGCTGTTTATGTATTTCTAAAATGCTTTCTTATTTCCCTTTGCATTACTTGTCAATATTGACTCCAGGTCAGACTGGGCTGTCTTAACCCTATCTGTGATCCATCAGAATAACTCTATATTTCTCCTGGAGTATAATTACATATTATTAATATACAATTAAAAGATATGAAAACTATGTGAGGAATTTAAAAATCCATATTTAAGAATAATTCTTGAACATATATATTGTTTATATTTTGCTTATGTTTGCCAGAAGAAGATATTTGCCATCTTCTGAGATACCAGCATGAACTAAATTTATTTGGTGAAAATCTACTATTGGCTGTATGTATCCACAGTTACCCTGTGCTTTTTAATGGGGTGCTTGGCTGACTGTGGTGTAACAGCACACAGTGTATATCCTAGTATTTATTTGTTGGAAAACAAAGGTTAGAAAATTGTGACAGAGGTTCTTCCCTAACCCATGTTGTTAGTATTCATGTTAGTCTTCGAAAAGCTGTCACAGAATGGCTTGGATTAGATGATCTTAAAGGTCTTTTCCAGTTTCAACCCCCTGCCATGAGCAGGGACACCTTCTACTAGACTGGGTTGCTCAAAGACCCATGCAACCTCTGACTGCTTAGTGACTACCCATCTCTTCACAATGATGGAAAGAACATTGAAAAAAGGACATAGAACCATGTCAGTTACTTGGAAACACTAAAGGGTGATTCAGATTAATAGCAGCGAAAACTAGTTGTGGGGTTTTTAATGTACTTGAAGAAAAATTGCACGTTCAGAGACAGGCAGTTACTATTGTCATTCTTACTCTGTTAGGTGCAAAAGCCAAGTACTAAAAAGTGAATGCAGTGTTTGATTTCAAAAGCTATATTCGAGCAGAATATTCAAAGTTCTCAAAGTAACCATTAACAACTTCTTTTGTTTGTGGGCACCGTTGATGCAGCCAGAAGCATTCTGAGGAGCAGCAAGATTAGAGAGCCCTAGGAGCGGTGATAAGGGACATTGCTTCCAGTGGAGCCCTGTGTGCATGGGAATGAGCAGCGCTGGGGAGCATGCCACCAGCGTGATCTGCCACTTTTGTGGTATCCCCACAGGGGTCTTTTGCTCCTGCTTAGGCTCTCAGTAGCAAGCTAGTGCTTTTCACCCTGTCCTTTGTGCTCAGCATTCTCAGCACCATCATTGTCTTCATCTCCTAAACCTACAGTCATCAACTGCTGATAATCAACCTTGCTGTCATCTACCCTGTTGATGGCTGGCTGAAAGCTTTCAGCACATGTGCTTCACACCTGACCATGGTCAGCCTGTTCTTCAGGACCATTGTCTTTATATGCATCCCAACTCCCATTTCTCAGCGGATGAAAACAAAAGGGCCATTGTGATCTATACCCCGATGATCCTCTTGCTGAGCCCTCTGCTCTACAGCCTCAGAAACAAGAGATGAAGCTTGCATGGAGGAGGATGACACACAGAATAACAACATCAGGACAGAGACAGACCTTGACACAAGACAGAACCTGACTGAAGGCCAGCTCCTCACAGCTGTATGAGCTGTTGTTTCATTCCGCCTTTATGTTCTGCTAGCAGAAAAATTAACATTGCCTTTCACTTAAAGTAGTATTCCGTCTTCTATAATGCAGCAGCATAGTACTGCCTGCATTCTTCCTCCTAGGATGTGAGCCTGTGACTCTGGCTTTAATAGCCCAGGTGAGGATCATTTCACATCACTTGTTCATTCCGTAACTAGTACACTTTACTTTAGGATGAGTGACTTTTGGAGTCTTTTTAGACATCAACACGCAGGTGAGACAAAACCTTTTTTTTGGCTCAAGAGCAGAGTTTCTTCCATTTGCATTACAGCTGGATCATTTTTTCCTCAATAGTTGTATTACTTAATCTGGGTAATTTTATATGACAGTACATTTGGATGTAATTAACTTTCCTCTGGAGGAAAATAAGAAAAAAACCCTAAGAAAACAAAACAGCAGATTAGTTGTTATGCTCCTTCAGGACATGAAACATCTCTTAAGACATGAAATACAGGGAACAGATTTAAAAAGCAGAAATTGTCCTTTACAGATCTTCAAGTAGACAGAAATTCCTGGGCCAACTGAAGTGTGCCTTGCTTTCATAGGACCCAGATAAATTCCAGTGTTCTTACACCAGCAGGATGGCTCTAGTGTTGGAATAATACCTCAAACTAACATAAACCATGAACCGAATTTCCGGAATCTGAGTTTACCCAACATTCACATCCATACACCCAGCATAATGCTGCTCCTGCACTCTTTTTCCACAGCAGGTTTATACCAACCTCCTGAGTCCTCATGTACCCAATGTCCCAAACCACCATATCACACCATAACTTGAATCGTTCTAACTTGGGCCCATTTACAATACTTATTTTTCTACCTCTTGTCCTGCTTCCTGGCCAGATTGGCTTGAGGTTGGACGGAGGGAATGGTAAATTACCAAGAGTCCTTTCTAAAACAGCAAAGTCTACCCTGAGAAAAAGACAACAGGAGAGAGCAATTGATATTGACGTGTCTTTCTGGACTAGGGTGTCTCCTGGTATAAATATCTCTTGAATACTAGGAGCAGTACCTAAAATACTATCTCTATCTCTCAACTCTGCCTAGAGTCACACTGTAGCCTACAGTGTGCCCGCTAGTGTCCCAATTTGAGTTTTTTGTGTCAGCAAGTAAGCTCCCACTGCATTTACTGATGTGGAAATACATCTGTAGCCCTTAGGGACTAGAGGAACAAACACTGTCTAACCAATTCTATTTCAGAGGCTGATATGTGCTCCCACTCAGATGCACTAGTTGAAAATGTGTGTAAGATATTGGAAAGTTTATTTTGTACTGTTAAATAGTAACAGTTTCTGTGAATTGCAAAACCGAATCAATTTCTTTTGATCACCTTCCCAAAATATGCCATGGGAAAAATTAATGCCCATATGCCTGTGTGTATGTATACTGTGTTTTGAAAACCATGGACTTTTGTTTTAATACTTGTCTTAGTGGGGTTTTTTGGGGAGGGGGGTGTTTTTATTTGTTTGTTTGGAGGGGGGTTGTGGTTTTGGGTTTTTTTGTTTGTTTTGTTTGGGTTTTTTGGGGTGGTTTTTTGTGTTGTTGGGTTTTCTGTTTGTTCATTTTTGTTTGGGTTTTTTTGTTTGTTTGTTTGTTTGTTTTAGGAAAATCTAGTGTGTAGTAAAGAACACAGACTGACTGAAGGAGAACCAAGAGTTCCGGCTTCTCACTTCACTGCTGACACTGCAGAATTGTCTGTTGGGGATAGAGGGGAGTATTTATTTTGTGCACAAAAGAAATATCAAAATTACACTTTTTGATAGTCCTTCGGAGACCTAGCGCTAATACCTCACTTTCTCTGCCCTCCCTAATTGTTGTCTTCTCCTCTCTGTATAAATCTGGATATGGACAGCAGTTATCAGAGTGAAGGATATTTTGAATTCAGTATCATATTACTAATCCTAAATACCATTAGAGTTTGAGGCAGAAGTGATTGCCTGTATGAATTTCTCTTTAGTAAGATAACTTGAAATAATTTGACTATATTAGAATTGAAGTTTCTTTTCTGTTGAAAGAATTGAAAATCTCTGAAAATATTTGTGCTTAATTTTATACTTGTAGAGTGAATCTGACCTTACTTCATTTCTGGTAACATTCAGCTTTGTATTAAGCTGCGCTGTCAGTTTATACAGGTTTTCAGTATAAAGAATACCTGCTCTTATTGTCTCTTAGCTGTTTTCATTTCAAGGTCTTATATGAAATGTGTGTAGGACTACAGGTATTTTTGCTTGTACTGTTATTTGCTCCAAGCTATCCTTAAAAGGTTTAACTAATGTGGATTCTGTCTTGCCGTAGTGTGGGATTGTACTTGCTTAATAATCAAAATGATTTTTGAAATCTTGCTTAATATAAAAAAAATATCAATGAAGCTTGGTCTCTTAAGCCTTGATAGTTTTAGATCTCAGTAATGAGGGAACATGCCTGTTCTACAGATTCCCGATTCTTTCCCCAGTCAGATATTCTAATGCCTGTTAAATACAGTCACCTCCCTTTTCATTTCTGCGAGCTTACTTTTCCCAAAATTTGAGAGCATTTCCAGTTTAAAAAAAAATTAAATACTTGTTCCAGGAGGGAGGAGTGCTTTCCTACTTAAATCTTTTCTGACATGGATTTCTTTTGGTATGCTAGGTAAATCCCTCAAATCAGTGCCTAGGGCGGGGGGAAAAAAAAAAAAAATCTGTGCTCCTTTCCTCCTTGTGTTGGGCCTTTTGATGGGAATATTGGAAAGCTTTTGTACACAAAGGAAAAGCCTGCCTTTCCTCCAGGTATTCTGACCCTAAATCTTGCTGTTGTCCTAAATAGAAAATATACGTAATACAGCCTCTCCTAAATATTTTCATTCTGATAACGATTAGCACAAAACCCTGCACACTTGATAAGAAAACAGGTAATTCTGGGTTCCTAGAAAACCTTGTTACTGTTCTGAAAATGAAGTATAGGGTCTGTATCAGATATATCTTTTTAAAAATAACCAGAAAAAATACTTGCCAAAGTATATCTCCTTTGGATAAAAGCACCTGATGCTCACACAGGAGCAATACAAAAACATGTCAAGGGCGTATTTTGAAATGTCAGTATGTCTTGATTTCCAAGAACTTCACTTTTTAAAAGTATTTAATTTCGCATTTATAATTATGCTCCATGATTTATAATTTTGACTTTGCTTTCCACTTATATTGCAATGATAAGAAAAGAGGTTTATAATAAAAAATCAATATCTTGTTGTTCTTGTCAACTGTTGCAGTGCATACAAAATGTTTCAGAGAGGGGCGGAAGTGCGCCTTATTCATACCAATTTTGAGGGTCAGTGCAGTGAAAATGCACATGGGAAAGTAGAAAATCCTTTCAGTCTTAGAGAGCTCACATAGTCCTGCCTCAAACAGTCTCCAGTCACTGTCTTCACAAAGCTGAATTTGTTTGATTCTGTTAAAAGTCACCGGAACACAGCAGATATTGGTCCTAATCAGTATTCAGGAGAGGGAAATGGACTCTGAAAAGGAGAAAGAAAATCAACCTGAAGCCATATTGTTGATGGGAGGCCACCTTGACTCTCTGACAAGTACAAAGGAATCTTTGTGTCATGTGAAATCTCTTCAGAGTAAATCTTCTGAAGTAGTGAATTTGAGAAGAACCAGGGGACACCAGTCCAAAGATCACATTGAAAATGAATTATTCATTTCCCTGCTTGTTAAAATCTTATTTTCAATCACAGGTACATGATCTTCAGTTCTAAATTGGTTTGATGAACCGTGAAAGAGCAAACCCTCTAACTCCTTTTTTGAAGTGTTTTGGGGTTTTTTTGACTGTGCTTGATCCTTGAGAGGAAGAGAGGAGGAGGAAAGAAAGAGATATTACAGGATTATTAAATTTATTTGATGATAGGTAGTGCACTTTGCTCTCTAGCTGGTATGGCACAGACCAATGCCTTTCTCTCTTGATGTAAAGGGTGGAGATGTGTTGTGGTAATGAGCAGGATAGAAGGGTTTGGACAATACTTTTGGGCACATGTTGTAACTCTTGGGGATGGTGCAGGGCAGGGCAGAGAGTTAGACTCAATGATATTTGTGGGTCCCTTCCAAATTTAGCTTATTCTGTGAGATAGGCATATACAAAGTGGTACCATCTTAGGTTGTGTTATGTTATTAAAGATGGCTAGAATCAAGTTAAGACTTTGTTAAATCCGAAATTGATCTCAGCATCATAAATGTCTCATTCCCTTGGCATTACAGATACTGGTTTTGGAAGTAGCAACTAACACTGACAGAGTGGACTAGGTGATACGCTCTCTCAAGTTAGAAAATTACATAGTTTGCAAAACAAACTAAATGCACACAGCAGTGAATCCAGAATCTATCAATGTCTTTCTCACTAACATTCTTTGATAGTCAGCATTAGTTGCCTTCAAGTCCTTTGACAGAAAGTGCTAGCTATCTGTACAGATAGACAATATATAGATAGATATAGATGTATATTTTAACTTGTGAAGTACAGATAGTTTTGAAAGTACACATCAGTACTTCAGACCACTACTGTATAAAAGTCAAGTCTTCCTCTGTCTGGTAGTAGTTTGGGGAATCCCTAAATTTTGCTTCATTATACCATTCAGTGTTAAGGGAGAGAGAAGTGCTGCTCCAATGCATGAATGCTCAGGCATGTATATATCTTGAGCACATTTTACAAATGTATTTGATTTATCAGTTCTGTAGAAATTTGAACTCTGGTAATAAAAGTGTAATTCCTTTAAGTAAAATATTTATTGACTCTTTCTGGGGTACTTTCATGTATCCTTTTTTAGGTGATTTCTTCTTAATTAAAGACCAGCTTAGTACTTCATACTGCTGAAGAAGAATGAATAGGATATAAGGGTGATATCTTGAAAAATCTGTGTACCAGGTTAATTTGAAAAACTCCTTTTCCATTAGATGAATGATGCATGGCTTAGCTCTTGTAGACCACCATTACTGACAAAAAAAAAAAAAAGTAAGAGGTCTTCATCTATTTCTGTCTTGAGACTGGGGTGTGATTATTTTCAGATTTCTTATGCCTCTTGTAAAGCAATATTGATTTCACTAAAACATCCTTTCAAGTGTTTGTCTAAGAAGCAACATTTTTTCACGTACCCATAACCACTTTTAAATATTTGGGCTTGAACATGTCTTTTATTAAAAAGTCACTGATGGAATGTAGAATGAGAGAAGGAAAAGAATGGGTGGCAATATCTTGTGGTTACTAAGAAATCGTGCAGTTCCTCAGGTAGTGGTATGTGAGGCAAGGCAAGGAAAAGTGCAAGGTACAATGTAGAACACATTTGCACCTTCTTAGTACAAGAAAGACCTGCCAGACTGGATCGGCAGAAGTATGAGCTCCTAATAGAGCATGTATTAAGCTTTATGGCCAGTATGATTATGAGTTGAGAGGATTAAACTTCATACAGGGTTTTGTATGCTTAACTGGGAATAAGGAGTTCATTCCTGTATGCTGGTGTATTTGCTAACTTCAGTGAGGACACCAGAAAGCTGTTCCACCAGGATAAGGAATTCTGGCTTTCTCAGGATGTTGCTGGAAATGGTGCATTATTCCACAAAATGGATGGAGAAATTTCCTTGATTTGATTTTCTTAGAGAATATATCAATTCCTGTTTTGAATTCTACAGATTAATGTTTACACTAGAACTTGCTGAATAATTAAAAGTTTGTTTGAAGATTTTTTTTTTTTTTAGCAAAAGAAAACAACCCCAGTCATAAGTACAATTGGGAGCAATTAATCCAGACCCAGGTTGCACAGATAAATCCATTAAAATAACTGTAGAGTTTTCCTCTCACAAAAGGTCTTCATTTTCCTTTATCCGGTCCTGATCTAAAGTCTGTGGAAGCCAAAGGGAACAGTTTCTTCAAATTCAGTACATTTATTTTTCCATTCAACATTGGCCATCCCTCTCTGTACATGAAAGGGATGTCTTATGCTCATTTCTTTCTGACTGCTGTCCTTGGCCGTATATGCTGTGTCTTATATGGCCAATGTAAACCTTATCATTTAAAGTATCGTGACTCCCCCATCACATGCACATGTCATCTGCTTTGCTAGCAGATTTTTCTGTTCCATCTCGGAGGCTTTTTGCCTTGATTACCTAGCATATATTTGTATACAAGTTGTCATTCTTAGACCTAAGCAGCAAATTGCAGGGTGTTGTCGCTTTCGTGTTGCTTTGGCCTGTTCTGGAGGCACGGACAGAGATTATCCTAACAGTTTGGATTACATCTGTGCTTAAGCTGTAGATATCTGCCAGAAAACAGTGTCCTTTCTTACTCATTTCTAGATGATTTCCACAGCTTGTGAGTAGAAGGGCTGCTTGCTTGGCAAAGAATACTTAATTCATCTGACTTAGAACTAGAGTTCATAACAGGTCTGAGAACTTTTTACATGAGAAAGTATATTTACAAGAAAATGCTTCTATATTAAGAGCATGACATTGCAGTAAAACTTCATTAATTTAAAATATCATCACCTCTTTCTTCCCATGTAATGATTTCTTCTCATTTTTCAATATATTCATGAAACTCTGTACCTGCACTGTGACTACCGCAGTTAAATGCTAGAGTTGATCTACACCAGTGTTTCCGTAAAATACTAGAAGTTTTTGCAAAACCTGCCAGTCTCGTTTGAATGAGGGTCGGGAACTGACCAACACATTCACCTTCTCCACTCATGGTCTACCTCTGAGGTCTTTTATTTTAGTCCAGAGGCTTGCCCACGAGAGACCAGAAACCTTTGTGTATAATCAGTTTTGTTTGTTCATTTCTGTATGGCTTCCACATGGTTGTGTTACAAATTAATAGCTGACTTTTCCCTCATAAGTAATTACTTGGTACTTGAAAACATCGATTTGTTTCACATTTTTTCTGTTTAGGTTTTTAGACCTTACATAGGCTTTCAAGAAATGTTTTCTATAAGTATCAAGATTCTAAGATTAAAAAAAAAATCATGCAAAACTCTCCAACTTCATCTAGCAATATAATTGAGTGGTTCCTTAATCAATAGAAGCTCTTAATCGATAGAAGAGAAATGAGTAACCTTGACAATCATTGTCAACTCAGCCAAAATGCAAAGTGAAAAAAATTTACAAAGCCTTTCTCAGCAAGTCAAGAAAGAGTAGAGTAGAAAACAGTTTAGAGCATGAAGCATGTATTAGAGAAGTCTAAGATTTAATTGATTCTGCCATCTTTTTATCCAGTTGGTATCCAAAATTAGGCCACTTAACCAGGATGATGTTTAGCCTTATTTTTTGTGTATCTCTGTTGGGAGATTTTTTTATTTCATCATATTGACTGTATTTTCCCTTTTAATTTGTCCTTTGCAGGTTCAAAAATTAATATACTATAGTATGTTCATTTTAATAATCAGCTGTTTCACATAACTTATCCTGTTGGAATATTTGAAATGTGGAATAGGATATGCCATTTTCAATGTGAAACAGTAGATTGGTAATGTATTTGGAACAAAATTTTAGGGTGTTTATCTGAATTAGAAGAATCAAGCTTGTGTTTGACTAGGGCGGACTTTTATTTTAAGAATGTATTTATACAACTTTCATTTAAGTGAGGCAACCTTCATCACAGAGTTTGGAAGATACAGAGTTATTTCTAAAGTACTTGTGAAATAAAAATCAAAACAACAACAAAAATACATAACACAAAACACTTTAGATTACCTAATATATAAGAAGAAATAGAGGATGGGATAGGCAGGTATGGAAAGACAGTATTATGTTTTATTCTCTTTTGATGTATTTAGCAGAATCTTTTGCTGACTGTGGTTTTCATCAGTGCTCACCCCAGAGTTAGATTAGCCATAGGTGCTGCACTCACAGTAGCAGGCCAAGTCTTCTACACTACAGATAATAAATTACAGGACCCTCTGCATATGAATAATGGAAAAGGTTTGAGTTGGTTCACTGAGGGGAAAAAAGGCAATGCAAATGGATTCTTCTACTTACAGGTTTTAGGGTTTATTTCTAAAGATTTCACCCTAACAAATTGGTTGCATTTAAAAGCCCAATAAAACTTAAAGCTCTGTTACTGCACTGCATCTGTTCTTGGTACAATGGTTTATTTTAAAGCATTTAAACTCTGCCTGTCAAGTAAATTACATACCCCAGAAATACAACCAACGAGTACATTGGATGGAATACAGTCTGAGCTGCTTTGAATTTTAAGTATTGTGATATGCGGTATATCAGAAACTTTGTAATGAAAAATGTCTTTATCCTAGTGAAATGTTCATGTTCCTTGCTACTCCAGTTCCAACTCGTCTTCTCACTCTGAAATCATTGGAGGGAAGAGATTCCTATTTTCTTGGAATCTCTTCTCATTCTTTCTTGATATGTTAGTCTTTATCTTGTTGTTCTGCTTTGTTGTTTTTTTTTCTTTTTGGAACCTTGAGAGAAAAATGGAATCTCAGAGACAAATTAATGGGAAATATTTATGCTTTTAAGACATCATACTTAAAGGCTATGTTTGACCTTGTTGCTTGTTATCTCTGCTGTGAGATAACAAAGCCCAGCAGCAGAGTGAATTTGAACCTCTTGATCCTTGCTTTTCAGACTATTATAAAGAGACTCATCTTCTTCAGTATAATATGCAGATCATATTTTGTATCATATGATTCATAAAGTATGGTACTTTGCCATTCAGGGATTGCCAAAAAGCTCAGACGCTGCTTCACAGTAGTTACCACATTACTTCAGAATTTCTTAAGATTACTGAAATAACATAAACAAATATTTCATTTGCAATATTAATTTCACTAGCAGTCTTACTGTTGTATGGGAAGCTAGAATGCACAATGCAATGAGGTCTTTCAATGGGTGGTAAAGGAACAAGAAGTCAACAAATATCAAAAGGTAATTTTGGTCATACCTGGGACTTCTGCATATAATTTCGCACATTGTCATGAAAACCTATCTTCATTTTGATCTGTCTGCATGGTTGCTGTTGTAACAGAAGGCAAAAAAATCGCAATCAAAAAGGTATAATTGTATTCCAGAATGGTCTCTCTGGGTTTAAATCTAAACTACTATACTAAAAGCATAAGCCTAAAAAAAATAGTCAATTAATGGAGCTTCAAGACTACAAGATAATATGAATATTTGTAGATATTAAAAGTCTGCAGAGGTATTGATACTAGAACAGCTTGAATGTGAAAAGAAAGAGCCATGTGATGAACATATGCAACTGAGGCAGTAGTAAGAAGCAACTGCTTGAACTTAAGCCAAAATGAATGTAAAAAAATTGTATGTAATACCCTGAGCCTGTTGCTACTAGTTTCCTACTCCATTACAGAAAAGAACAGAGTGCTGAAGAACTTGTTTTCTCATTCTTTTACAATAAAGATTAATGATACTCATTTAATGATATATTTTAATGTTGAGTTTCTTAAGCCTACTGTTCAAAAGTGGCCAAAGGGCAAGTGAGGGGTCGGACTAATTGACAAGTTTAATCTGCTGTGGCTAGACTGAAGATTACAAATGGTACTCAATAATGTGGTAAGATACAAAGGCCAGGCTCCAGCTTGTCCCAAAATATATCTAAAGCTATCTGAAGATACCAAGATGCAAGGCTGTACTTGACCTGACGTTTTTCTTTTTTAAAACAAAGTATTATTGAGGAAGGATTTCAGGTACTTTGAGCACTTCTTATGAACCAGAGGAGTGTTTTGTAATTGATTTCCTTTAAAGTCATACAAAAGGCATGAAATGTGGGAAAGTCAGAAACTCCCTGCTTCAGCCATTTTTGGAACGAGAGCACTGACTTCTCTCTGGTGTCCTAGGATGGCACTAAAATCATCAGATTCCAGTAAGGCAAGTTGAGGTTTTTTCCTCACAATGGTCTATTAGAAAGAGCCAGAAGAAGGGAAGAACTTGAAGAAAACCTTAGTGATTTTTTTTATTATAAACACATCACTGGAAATTACTTGGATCTTAAGAAGGTAGGGAAATCATGACCATTGCAGCATTTTCAGTTTCAAAAAACTTGGTATTCCAGAAATAATTTTTTTCTTTTTTTGAGAGTACTCCAAATAAAAGCTGTTTTTCAGCTTCATCTTGGTCGTCAGCCAGGAGGTGATTGCAGGACTGATCAAGTCTGTGACCCAGGTCTCTTTACTTCCCCCTTCTTTCCCATATATATGTCTCTCTATGTCTGTAAGAGCTCTTAGACTGCAGAGTAAGGACTGTTCTGAGCTAGATACTGTTCTGGGCTAGATACCTTCCAGAGTCTCCACTGAATCAAAATCCTTTCTGCTTATTGCTAAGTGCAGATGCTTCACTTGCTTTCAGAATGGCCATACGTATTCTCCTGCTTTGCTTTATCCATCTTAATCTCTTACTTTGAGATTAGGTCCAAAACTGCTAGAGTATCAATATGCCATTTTCTTTGTTCCTTGTTTGTTTGGGTTTTCTTTGGCATATTTTGTGGGGTTTTTTGTTTGTTTGTTTGTTTGTTTGTTTGTTTCTTCTCAGTCTTAGCTGAGTTTGCATGTCAAGGACCATATGGCTAATAAAATATGTAATTGTCTCCTATCACTTTCTTGTATCCTATAACAAAACAGAGACTTTTTCCTTCAGGTTGGAGAACATTTGTATTACTTTCAGGAGGTGATAATTTGACTCAGATGAACATTAATTAAGATAAATAGTCTTTCTTTTCTCATCGCTTCAATTGAATGAAAAGATGGTGACTGATTTCCCCCTCCCCCTATACGTCCTTTTTCCTTGCTGTTTCATACAATGAAAAATGTAATATCAGTAATGAAAGGGAATATGGATGGGAAAGTACTCACACCTGTGTTTGTGATAGTATGAAGAGTTTAATGGAGATGGAAGACTCATTATTGATAATATTCAGCCCATTTTTATTTAATAAAAATGTTTTTGTTCTGTAGCATAATTGCAGTTTCAATAATTTTTTGAGACACAAGGCTGATTGAATATTATCTATACTTATGGCTTTCAAGAAATGGCTAATTAAGAAGGCAGTACGACCCTTTTATTCAAGGCTAAATTCTGCTCAGTTAAAAGGAGTTCTTCCATGTATTAATCCAGAAAAGATACAGCATTCTAATTCATTTTGCAGGCAACAGGAGGTGGGAATTGCATCTACTTGGACCATGATCTGACACAGGTATACCAATAAACAGTATTTAAAGGAAAACTCCTTCTTCAGCATTTTATAAATCTTCTTTTTTCTTACAAATCCCTCTCTCCTGTTGCATTTTATGTAACTCACCTGACAGTGCATACTGAGAAAACCAGCTATATGAACTTTTTAATGTACTCAAAATTGTTAGGTTTTAAATGTTGTCAGAAGTATTGAATATATACAAAGCATAGCAATCTAGAAAATAAAAAAATGGGATCTTTTTGAAAGGATTTTATTTTAATTGATTTTTACTTTTAAAGGTGAATTTAGTATGGGAACCAACTCTGTTTTGTATAAGAAACTTCAAGGGATCGCTGCCTTGTATTGTAAGTAGGCTGTATAGGAACATGGATCCTGACTTTTTGCTTTAATCTTTTTCTGAAGTTTTTTATCAGCTCTTTAAGATTAGATTTTTTTCCAAATAGTCAATAAAATCTACAGTAAGAATATGAGTATACAAGAGTGTGTTGGCAGAGAGAGGAAAGAATTTGTGGTTCCAAGGTGCATCATCCTTACACAATGTGTGGAAGAGTTTAAGATGCAATGGTTTTTGAAGATCTTTACCTCTGGGTGAATTTAATTAGCAGGCAGAAATATTATAAAAATAGGGAATACATTTAATTCCCTTTATAGCTGTCCCCACTGTCCTCTGCTATCCTCAGGCACTCACAAAACTGAAAATCTGATGAAAACCTTATTTTATGGTTTGTCTTCAGGAAGAGTAGTTATGAATTGTTCATAACTGCTCATTAGCCTGCACTCTTGAACTCCATTAAAATGCTTCCGTAACATTTCATTTAAAAAAATTAAATAGGAAATGAGATATTAAGGGAAAAACTAGTATGAATTTGAAGACATTAACATCTGTTGAGCTCAGGCTTTAGGTTATAGTAAGAGGAGAAGAGAAGACAGAATACAGTGCTAGTGCATCAAGGTACTGACAAAACAGAAATAGTGTGATTACAGTATTTGGTACATGAGAAAAAAAAGAGGATCAGAAAAAAAACGGTACATATACGAAGTTTTACAGTTTTAGAAGAGCAATGGCACAAGAGGAACAAAGTAGAACCGAGATAAGTAATGAACTAAGATTATAGTGATTTCAGCCAGGTATTTAAATGCTGTTGCAAGAAGTTTCGCGTAGACAGATGTTTTGGGTTTGTGGTCTTTTTTTCTTGAAGGCAGTAGTGATATGGTGTGTGTGGTTTTGCTTTGGGGTTTTTGTGGGGTTTTTTTTGATTTTTACTTATTTTTATTATTCGATCCTAGTCATGAAATTCTTAAAGTTAATAGCATCTTAAACTGTAATATTGTTTTTACACACTCTGCAATTTTGTGTGTGTTTTTGCATTTCAACCATAGTACTGAACCTTTGCAAGATTTTTAACCTTATTCCATAGAAAAGTGACACACTAAGGAATCAACTAGTGGGATCTAGTATGTGAAGGCTCCCTATTTTAGGTTGGATGTTTGTGTTAGAAATATACTATTCTTAGATTTGGAGTTAATATTCATGTTTGCTTCATGAAGTAACTTGACACCTGTGGAGTGCAGAGTCTGGACTTTCGTTATTTTTATATGTGCTTTAACTAAGCATCTATTTGAAAATGTATTTTAATTTCCAAATCCTGCAAGTCAAATAGTGATAAGTCCAAGATTTATTCAGGATTAATTTAAAGCGTAGATTGAAATTTTGAAATAATAACGGAAAGCCAGGCTGCCTAGCTCTTACTGCTAAAAGTCAACAGTCATCATTCAACATGACTTTGCATGGGGCTAATACTGATGGATATACTAGTTTATAATCACTGCATTTTATCAAACATAAAAAAGATGTTCTAAATACTTGCATTGAAATCCTGCCTTTGTGGATTGATCAGTACTTTCTGACCCTGTTTATCTATATCTTCACAAGACCCGCGGTCCCACCAGGATTTCTTTTCTTCCCACTGACCTATACCTGACCTCAGCCCCTGCTCACGAGGAGGAGAATTCCTACTGGTCCCCTTTTGGGAACTTTTGGAAGGACTCCACCTCGAGAAATTGGAGACCTTGACCTTCATTTCAGCTTCGTCATCAGCTGTGCAATTACACTTTGATGTGGAGGTGCAGAAACTAGGGATGTGAAAGCTGGTGGTTTCTTTAGTACTGTGTCACTGTAGCAGCAGCTGTAAGAGAGACACTGGAGCCTGTAGGACAGGTATAACATGCCAGTGGCAATATCAGGCAGGAGAAGGCAAAGGTCAAAGCTTTTCATGGAGAGAAAGAGGTCAGTTTCCAAACAAGGTCATCTCATGTCCTCAGCTCCCAAGAAGGAAGTGAATACCACCCGTGGACTGCAAAGCAATGTGATCCAAATTAAAAGGTTGGCTGAGCTCCAAATTGGAATTCAGCCCATGCCAGTAGGAGGGAAACATGCCCTGCAAGCACATCCTGAGGCATGAGATGTTGGGTGAGGCTAAAGAATATGTCAGGGGACTGACAGGAGACTTCCCCAGTTCCCAGAGAGGTGGCTAGAGGACAAGGAGCTCGAAGAGCCCTGATGGGAGCCCTGCAGAACCTCATCCATAGGACTAACTGGCCTCTTCCCTTGTCACACCAAGCATCTCATGGACTGGAAAAGGGATGCTCTGGAGAGTTTCTGGTCAATGTTTGAATAAGAGCTTCTCCCGACATTTCTCCCAGGGCCGTTCTCAGCTCCGGAGCCCTCCAGTGAGCCTTCCAGGCTCTTCAGTCCCGGCCTGGCCCAGTAGGTGATAGTCCCAGCATCCACAAAAGTGGCTTTACACCTCTTTACCAATGTGCTGAATTTTCCTACTAATTACTACTACTAATTACATCTTTACAAAGAATACAAAATAAGGATGTTTTTAAAATGAAAATAGAGTGCCACAGCATTTTCCCTCAACTTTGTATAGTGACCAAGACACTACTGGTGTATCTACTTGCATAATAATAAGTAATATGCCTGCTTATGCTATTAATCATCTGACTTCTAACATATTAAACAGCAAGTTAAATTTGACCATATATCAATGTGCTCATATTGTTTGAGTGTTACAGTAAGAAAAATGCACATAGAAATGTTGCTTTTTGCAGTGTTATTCCCTTTCTTACTCTCCAGGGAAAATGCATAATACCCTTCTGAGACTTTGAGAATACAGATGAGAAAGCTAGAGAAATATATGCTGTTGCACCAGAACACTGCATAAAAGACTAAAGGAAGGTGGGGAAGTGTAAGATGGTTTTAAAAATGGATTTAGAAAGCATGATTTCATGACAGAACCATGATTACTGAGAAATGTACGCTAACAAATTAATTCACTTTTCCAGGCTGTATTGAGGGCAGGTTGTAGATTTTATATTTAGTACTTGAAATTTCTCGTATAAAAAGATAAGGTGAGGAAGAGGCCAAGAATTTTAAAAAGTAAATAAAGAAAAAGAAAAAAAAGCAGCAAACATGCATACATTTTTTTTTTCACTGATGCAGTGTCATCTTTGCACTTCTTTTCATTGCCATCATCACTATTGACTTATCTGAGCATTTAACATCTCTAGTTGAATTTTTTCTGTCATTATATTTTGTACAAGACATTAGAGATATAGCCTCTGTCCTGATAATCTTATTTCTGCTTTGGTTCTCTTCAGTTACATATCTAGTCTACTCTGCAATTGATTGACAGCTGTATTTCATCGCTTGAATAGATAATTAGGTGATGTAAAATGCAGATTGGCTCCAAAATTATCTGTGTATGAGTAGTATACAGCCACAGAATTTAAGGGTTGCTTGGTATGTTCAGAACACTGAGATATGTACTGCTGTGTTAAAATTAGTTAAGCTTTTCTAGGGCATGACTGTGCATTTTAAATCTGATAGGAGGCTTTAGTCGATAGTGCCCTTTCTTTAAGCAGGTGTTAGCCATAATAACAGGCTATTGTGATGTGACTTGTTCTCTATAATACATTTTCCCCTTTCCTACAAGGCCCATTTGGGACTACAACAATTCTACTTTAGAAGAGCTTTTGGGCGCAGCAGTAATCAAAGCAAGTTTCAGAGGATGTCGTTGAGAAAGTTTCCTGTGTGTTCAACAAATGGGATAAATTGAAATGAGATAAGTTGAAAAGTAGCATTGCAATGTCAATGAGATGGCATGAAATGGATCTGTACTTACATGAACCACTTCTTAAGAAGCGGACAATGAAAGGATACAGCTACCCTTCTCTTAAAAGACTTGTATTACTTTGTCCCATAGCAATCCGATGTGTTTGTGTTTTGCCTTCCTCGTCAGGTGGCACCGCTCCAGGTGATCTGGAAAATAGTTTTCCAATCCATTGTAGTTAAAGAAAATTCTGTGGTTATACATCAATGTGTCTTGCTGCTTTCTGTTTTGAACTAACATCAGTAAAAAAAAAAATCTAAAAATTATTCCATGCTTTTAAAAAATAATTCAATTGAAATCAAATAAGAAAACTAAACCCAAATTATAGTGAGAGCAAAATAATATGTTCTAAATTAATTTTTTTTTCTTAGATAGGAGTGGGGTCTTCAGCTTTATAGACACCTGACTTCAGTCTTTAATCTGCAGAAGGCATTTCTTTGCACAAAATTACATTTGAACAGAAAAGTATACCTGCATCCAAATAAAACTGGATATCATCATCAAATTCTGAAAATCCCATGAAAATTCTGTATTATTTAATTTAGGCTCAAATTTTTTTTTACAAATTAAAGAATAATTTAAGTTTCCTTCGAGGTGAGATTGTGCAGAATTAATATTTTCCACTTTCAAGGTGCCTCAATACTTTCTGTGAAGCATCTTTGTAAAATCCAGTGAGATGTGTGCTAATAATAACTGTATTAGCTCTGAAACTAAAGAGAAATTCGATGAAATTATTTGACAATGTGTTGGATAAATAGATTTCATCAGTGCTGCATAAATATGCAAGCCAAACTCAGTTGTCTTAGTCATACTGACATAAGTTAATGCTACCAGTAGTGAACCATGTTCATCTGGACTTGGGAACCTAAAGTTAAAGCTACTAGAAATTAAATAAATACATAAAATAAATGTACAGTCACATATATGTATACATGTAAAAATCTAAGGCTCTCCTCCCAGGAACAAATAAGATAAATTTTTCAACAGCTAGCCTTAAAAACTGCTAGGCTTTTTACTCATGGAAAGGTAACTTTGTTGAATTATGAATGTTTCTTATTGTTTCTCTCTTCAGAATTTCTTTACAGGAAAACAGAAATGCATATATAATCAAAGCTCTTGCTCTTAATTTTAGAAATTTCTATGGAAGAATGGATTAATTAGTGAGTTGCATGGGAAGATACATATGTGCAAGACAGCATTGAAGCAAATTTAGGGCTAAGAATATCTAGAGACAGGGAAAAAAGGGAGTAGTACTCATTTAGTGCAAAAAGTACTTGGGATGAAGGACAGGAGAAAGAAAGAAGAAGATGGATGACTTCTTTGAATCTAGATGCTGTTATCAGGAGATTTATGCCATTCTTGGTTATACCATTCATCAGTGTCAAGCTGGAGACTAGTGGTGCTTATTGCTAACAATTATTGATCAGTGGAACTGACAACAGATTTATAACTGGACATGATTGCATGGCTCCAGACAAATGAAAATATCACACCTCTCCTTCCCCCTTGTCTTCCAGTCAAGAAGTCATCTTCGTATTCTGCAGTATGTCTAATAGAATGGTAAACCCAACCCCAGTTTAGTACAAGATAGCCTTTTTAAACTAAACAAAATTATGTAAACTAAATCGCTGTATGCTTAGTAAATTCACAGTTGTTTAGTTCCTAGTAACAAGACAATTTAACTCTCCCAATAAATCATAAAAGAGAAAAAAATTCAATGATTCTTTCAAAACCTTGTTTCTGGACATGTGAAAAATCACAGTAGAAAAATCACGCAGACTGCAACGTACATTAGTGTTGTCTGCTTTGGTGCTCTTTTCACAAACACAAGTGCACATGCACATACACACACACCCCCACCCCCAAAAAAAAAAAAAAAAAAAAAAAAAAAAAAAAAAAAAAAAAAAAAAAGAAGAAGAAGAGACGTTAGAAAAGAAAGAGAAATAGTCCATGGAGACATGACTCAGAATTATTATTCTGGTATACTTGGTTCTTGGTATGTCTTCAAAGGCAAAAACTGTGTTCCAACATACAGACAGAAAACTGCAATTTCAACACTGAGTCTGGGAGTAGTGTTTTCTTCTTTGTGATGTGGACTCTGATGGACATAGGTAATGAGTGAGTTTGGAGACTGGTTTCTGTTGAGATATTTATTTCATATATTGTTGATAACGTTCTATGTTGTTCTCAAGACCTATCTCAGTCTATTCAGGCTAAGAAGCCACTTTATAGTGTCCGCATAGACATTCGAATCTGTCCTGTGAAAAGGCTCTGAATTAGTTATCCACCTCTGAGTGTACGAGTAGGTTAATGTGTTCTTTCCAAAGTACATTCCCTTGTACAAGTTTAGAGCAAATGCTTTGTCTGTCATTCTGCTGGCAAAATATATAAACCTAACCTCTCCTGGACTTTCAAACAACTAGTCTTGACAGAACAGCAGATCTTTTCCCTCAGAAAAAAGTGTATCTGTACTAGTTCAACACATTCAATGCTTCTCCTGTTTTCCCAATTCTCCAACAGGAATTCAACTTTTCACATCATCTGGTATTTCTGTAACTATGCCGTTTATTGTAGTATTAGGCAAGGTTCACGTGCTACATGTGTATGTCTTGCCTTTTTCCTTTTTTTTT